>CM028243.1:56882312-57029495 GCA_016432835.1 Brassica nigra
GTTCACCCTCTAATAGATCCTATGAACTCCTATTATTACCTTGTTACTATGAATCACTTAGCCATATCTGGTAGATTCATTTGTTGAATTAGGTTTAAATAGGATATGAGGGATTAACCCCACCTATATGCTATAGTTGTGATATTTATTGTTAGGATTGTTCACTAATGCTTTTTCTAGCTTAGCTACCTAGAACATGAACTTGGATTGTATTATTCATTCAATACAATTCCTGACAACATCCTAAACATGCTATGACCCTCTTGAGACAAGCGGAAGCTGATCTAAGATCATGGTGAGCATTGTATAAACTCGCGCATAATGTCTGCTTAGAGGCGTATCGATCGATACTCCTATAGAGTAATCGATCGACGTAGCTAGAGGTGTATCGGTCGATATTCCTATCGAATAATCGATCATCTTGTCGGCGATATAGCTGACCGCAAACACCATTTAGCATCTAAGTAACAGATGGTCTAAATATTGCGAGAGCTGATGGATTCATTTAATAGTGTTGAGCTCTGACATAACATGCAAGCAACTTGTCAGCATTTATAGTATTTATAATCCTGAAATCCTGAGTACCTACCCTGAATCTAACTACTTTTCTTTATTGTCTTAAAACCAAAACCTTTCAACTGAGTAATCTTACCATTACTCAACAAACCTGCAATTTACTTTAAACCATTTTCAACCTAGCATAGTCACTAAGATTGCATCTTATTTGTACACTAGCTCTCTGTGGATTCGATCCCTAAGTACTACAACTGAACCTGTTATTTGAGAGAGTAAAGTCACTCCTTAGGGTAATTTTAGTGATATCAGTAGTTATGACTAGACTATTACCACTGAAATCGACCGACATGACACTGTCGATATCGATCGACAAACACCAAACAATAGTGATCGACGAAGGCGACTCAACATCGATCGATACGGATCACGGTCAGGTATTTCGCTCTACTTTTTTGATATCAGTATATTTTATTTTTGCCTACGCCTTTACCGGACTGGTTATACACTGAGGACAGTGTATGATTTAAGTCTGGGGGAGGGGGATGATTACTGATGTTGTTTACCTTTTGACTTCATCTAAAAATGTTTTCATAATGGTTTTTATTGAGTTAAGAAAGGGAATGATATTTTAAATTTTCACTTTTTATCTAACCAATCTTTAGGCACCATTCTTAGATTTGTTAATGCAGAATGTACTATAGATGCTAATGTTTATGCACCTATCAGCAATGACAACGCTTTCATTGATTGTCTGGAGGAACCAAAGCTGATTTTCAACCTAACCTGACATTCTCTGCTTGTCTTGGGGCTTAGTATACATGGGATCAGATGCTTCAAACAAGTCTGGAAGGTAACGCCTTTTGTAGATAGTTTTATCACCCTCTCTCTCTCATTTTTGAATTTAGATTTAATTTTATTCAGATCTTAAAAAAAAAATATTCGAAAATAAGCTTAAATATATGTTCTAGGACTAGTTAGTTATCACTTAGGAAGGAATTCGAACAGGGCTTAGCGGTTACCTCCTCAAGACTTGATTCATAAGAATTCTATAGGTAAAGGATTCGAACAGGGCTTGGGGTTACCCCCTTCAAGACTTGCTTCGCAAATGAATCCTAGGATATAGGTCAAAAATAAGTGAACAGGACTTGGTGGCTGCAACCATTAAAGCTTGATTCATGGAAGCCTGTCCAATCTTGGTCAATGTCTTGCAAATGAAAGCAGACTTGACTAGGAGAGAAATAGTAGAGAGAGAGGATAGGAACTAATTTTTACATGCAGGTCCAGATACTTGTTTGAGCAACCTTGCATCCTGTGATCGATACTCCCAAGGTAAAGCCTGCACTTTCATTTTTATGTACAGAAATGAAATCAGTAGAGGGGTTAATCAGACAGGATTGCTAAATTGTCGGCTAGATGATCAAGGTAGTTTAATTAGGATATTGCATAATGTACTTCTGTGATTGATGATTCTTAGATGTGGTTTGCAAAAGTAGAGTTATGATTCTAAGTTTGAATTTGATTGAGTCCTGCTTTTAAAACCTCTTTCATAAAGACTGCTGTGTGTTTGCTTGAGGACAAGCAAAAGGTTAAGTCTGGGGGAGTTGATATACCATGGATTTTACCCATTTTTACCCATGGTATATGTGTATTTTTATTACTATTATCTATGTTTTGGAGTCTATTAGGTATGTTTTCAGGCTCAGGGCATTTTGGAGAAAAGTGATGTTTTAGGTGCCTTTTGAAGCTTAAAGAAGAGTTCACCCGAGATCAGACCAGAGTCGACATCCGAGTTACACATCGATCGATGCACACTCTGTGCTATCGATCGACACACAAAGGATGATACATCGAGATCATAATCGATCGATGTACACCCTGTCTGATCAATTGATATCGGCGAAGACAAGTTGGACTTGGCGAACTTGAAGCACGACATCGCATTTTACAAGATTGCCCTGACGAGTTTTAACCTCATGAACTCATATTATATGTGCCTAAGTGTTTTGGCACCGTACATTAACAAGCTTTTACCTCATTCTTTTCTACTCATTTCTTTCACTGTTTTTATTACTTTGCAAGTTCTCAATAAAGTTCTATTCAGTTCTTTACTTGTTCTTCTTAACTAAGGTTATAGGATTCTAGATCTAGAGGAGAGATCCAAAGAGATTTGTGATTGGAACTTAAGTGTTCACTCCTCTAATAGATCTATGAACTCCTATTATTACCTTGTTACTATGAATCACTTAGCCATGTCTGAGTAGATTCATTTGTTAGATTTAGGGTTTAAATAGGATATGAAGGATTAGCCAGCCTATATCTGCTATAGTTGGATTGCATTATTCATTCAATACAATTCCTGACAACATCCTAAACATGCTATGACCCTCTTGAGACAAGCGAATGCTGATCTAAGATCATGGTGAGCACTGTATCAACTCGCGCAAAAGTTCTGCTTAGAGCTGTATCGATCGATACTCCTATAGAGTAATCGATCGACGTAGCTAGAGGTGTATCGGTCGATATTCCTATCGAATAATCGATCGATACTGTCGGCAATATAGCTGACCGCAAAGACCATTTAGCATCTAAGTAATAGATGGTCTAAATATTGCGAGAGCTGATGGATTCATTTAATAGTGTTGAGCTCTGACATATCATGCAAGCAACTTGTTAGCATTTATAGTATTTATAATCCTGAATTCCTGAATACCTACCCTGAATCTAACTACTTTTCTTTATTGTCTTAAACCAAAACCTTTCAACTGAGTAATCTTATCATTACTCAAAAACCTGCATTTTACTTTAAACCATTTTCAACCTAGCATAGTCACTAAGATTGCATCCTATTTGTACACTAGCTCTCTGTGTATTCGATCCCTAAGTACTACAACTGAACCTGTTATTTGAGAGAGTAAAGTCACTCCTTAGGGTAATTTGAGTTATATCAGCGATGATGGTTATATTTATTTTCCCTCTAAGCTCGGTTAGCCTTGGTGGTTTTCCGGGTTTAGCATTATACACATATATTATAAGTATAATTGAATGGCGGGTATCGTGGAGGTGATGTTTAAGATAATATTCACAAAGATGGAACAATAGGCGTTATATATGTTTTTATTAGGTATGTAATATACTTCAACTGCATAAAAATAGAGCTGATTGCTCGGGATATTATTCATATATGTTGGGGTGCGGGACTAGGCTCACTGGGTCAACTAGTTACTCATGACTCATTTGTTATGCAGGTGACCAGTAGACGGGAGACCTTACTCTAGGACGGGAAGGAACAGCATTAGCCAGCGGTAGTTTTATTATCCTTGCTAAGACGTTTTAATACATCTTATGTATAAAGTTTGTTGACCGAAAACCTCGAGGTTAATCTATAAAATTTGTATGAGATGTTTTTGAAAGAATAAATATATAATGTATAAATATTTTTTTTTAGTACGGGCTCCATATGATATTAGTCCTTGTCCAGGACGAACTAACTATCGGTTATTGCTTGTCGGGATGAAAAGCCTAGAGTGGTATCCAATAGGAGTGTCAGTGTTTCTCGAGTTTTTGATCTAAGGTGATTGGAAGAATTCCGAGAACCTCGGGTCGACCTTCGGGGAACATTGACCGTGTCATTTCCGATCATATACGATAGGGGGTGTCACAGGTATCGTTCCTAGTTCTGTCTTATAAGCGGTTATGTAAGGCCAAAGTGCACTATCTAGTTTCCGAGACCAATCGTTTCTGGATATTCCTACGGTTTTCTCCAAAATTTCCTTGATTTGCCGATTAGAAACCTCTACCTGACCACTTGTTTTGTGGATAGTAGGGTGTAGCAACTCTATGGTGAACACCGATCTTTTTGAGCAATCCATAAAAGACCTTGTTGATGAAATGTGATCCACCGTCACTGATAACTACTCTAGGAACTCCAAATCGCGGAAAGTTTATACTCTTGAAAAGCTTTACAACTACAGATGCATCATTGGTTGGGGAAGCTACTGCTTCGACCCATTTGGATACGTAGTCTACAGTGACTAGTATATATTTGTTTCCGTACGAGGATGGGAAAGGACCCATAAAATCTATCCCCCAGCAGTCAAAGACTTCCACTTCTAGAATGAACTTCTGTTCCATTTCATGTCTCTTGCTGATTTTCCCTCATCTTTGGCATCTTGTCGCACTGTGCTATAAATGCATGAACATCACGAAATGTTGTCGGCCACCAAAATTCTGCTTCGAGAATTTTTGAGACCGTTTTAAAGGTGGCGAAATTTCCTGCTTAGTCGGATCCATGACATTGTAATATGATATCTGGAATTTCAGCTTCAGATACGCATCGTCTATACATCCAATCAGAGCAATGCTTGTAGAGGTACGGTTCATCCCAGTGGTATCTCCTAACTTCTCTAAATAATTTCTTCCTCATATAACCCCTGAGTTCCTCTGGTTCAACATCAGCTGCTAAATACTTGACTATATACCAGGGTCGATCTTTTGGGTTTTTCCAAATTGCGTGCACTTCCCGTCTTGACCTTTCATCTGTAGTAGGATCAGGATCAGGATTTAATGTGTTGCCAGCAATGTTAACCTTTATGTCAATAGTGATAATTATAGATGAGGTATCGTGATTTTGGTTATTAGTGGTATCGGGCGTCTCGATATTGTCAAAATCGATCGACACTCTATCCAGGGAATCGATCGACATATCATCTTTAGCGTCGATCGATGATATTTAGCATCGACACTCTATCCAGGGAATCGATCGGATGCAAGGGATATTTGACCAACGAATTATGTATCTATTTGGGCAACGTTCTCTGTTGGGAAGAAATCATCTATAGGGACGTCATCCTCTATTTTTATCCGAGAAAGATGGTCGGCGACTCCATTATCTACTCCCCGTTTATCTGTAATTTCTATATCGAATTCTTGGAGTAGTAAAATCCAACATATGAGTCGTGGCTTAGCATCTTTCTTTTGCATAAGATACTTAATAGCAGCGTGGTCAGTGTGGACTATCACGCGTGATCCGATCAGATACTGACGGAATTTTTCAAATGCGTGAACTACTGCAAGTAGTTCTTTTCTGTTGTTGCATAGTTCATTTGTGCTTCATCAAGCGTACGACTGGCGTAGTAGACGGCATGGAACTTTTTATATTTTCTTTGGCCTAAAACTGCTCCTACCGCAAAGTCGCTCGCATCGCACATGATCTTGAAAAGGAGATTCCAATCGGGGGCTTGTACGAAGGGGGCAGTTGTAAGGGATCTTTTTAATTCTTCGAAAGCTTTCATACATTTGGGGGTAAACTCAAACTTCACATTCTTGCAAAGGAGGTTATTGAGAGGTCTAGCGATCTTACTGAAATCTTTTATGAACCTTCTATAAATCCGGCATGTCAGAGAAAACTTCTCAAGTCTTTTACATTTGTGGGTGCTGGTAGACTGGTCATTACTTCAATTTTAGCTCGATCTACTTCTATACCAGCAGCAGAAACCTTATGTCCTAATACAATGCCATCGTTAACCATAAAATGGCGTTTTTCCCAATTTAGGACACGGTTCTTTTCCTCGCATCTTTCCAATACCTTGCATAAATTATCGAGGCAGCTTTTAAAACTTGATCCATATACTGAAAAGTCATCCATAAAAACTTCCATAAGATCCTCAATCATATCTGTAAAGATTGACATCATGCAGCGTTGGAAAGTTGCGGGGGCATTATAAAGACCGAATGGCATCCTGCGATACGAAAATGTTCCATAAGGACATGTAAAGGTTGTCTTTTCTTGATCATCGGGATGAATAGGGATCTGGAAAAATCCGGAATATCCGTCTAGAAAACAGTAGTACTGGTGATTTGCTAATCTTTCCCGCATTTGATCAATGACGGGTAGGGGAAAATGATCCTTTCTAGTAGCAGCATTTAGTTTCCTATAGTCAATACACATTCGATGTCCTGTGACGGTACACGTAGGAATAAGCTTATCATTTTCGTTCTTCACTACTGTAATACCTCCCTTTTTGGAAACAACATGCACAGGACTTACCCATTTACTATCAGAAATAGGGTAGATAACGCAGCATCTAAAAGCTTAATAATTTCCTTCTTTACTACTCCTTTCAGATTCCGGTTTAATCTCCTTTGCTGCTCTATCAATGATTTTGAATCATCCTCCAAATGAATATGGTGCATGCAAAAGTCAGGAGAGATACCAGGAATGTCATCAAGAGAATACCCGATGTCTTTCCTGTACCTGAGCAATTTGTTTAATAATAGCGCGAGTTCTCCATTAGTAAGATTGGCATTTACGATGACGGGGTAAGATTGATCATAGAGGAATGCATATTTAAGACCAGCTGGAAGTGGCTTGGATTCAACCTTTGGTGCTTTTTCCTTACACCAGTTGGCTGATGAAGACGGTTGTCGCTCGAAGGCCTCTCAGAGATATCGATTGACAATAATATCTGAGTCATCATCTTCCTCGACATTTGCTACCTCAATGATTGCGTTCATTAAGTTCTCGTAATCGTCTGCTCTACTATATATGCTGAAAATTTCTCCTTAGATATTGGTAAGAGCGTTTTTTAAGGGGTCACCTGAGCATATACCCAAGAAAGATTCATTTTCCAGCTCAGAGATTCCTTCCACGTAAAAGGCTTGATCATCAATGAAGGGGCATTTAATCATATTTTCTATATCAAAGGTCATTGAGATGTCTCCGATGTTCAAATTTATTCGCCCTTCCTTCACGTCAATGATCGCTCCAGCTGTAGCTAGGAATGGTCGACCCAGTATGAGGGGATGTTTTGGTTCTTGTCTGTATTTTAACACAACAAAGTCCGTAGGCACAAGGCAATCGTTAATCCTTACGGGCACATCCTCGAGTATCCCTTCGGGTACCTTGATAGATCGATCAGCTAGAACAAAAGTTATCAGAATCGATATGAATTCATCATATCCTAAGGATACTGCCACAGAGTACGGCAGAAGATTTACGCTAGAGCCAAGATCACAAAGAGATCGAGGGAATCGTGCGTTTTGTATGTTGCAGTCTAGGACGAAACTACCAGGGTCAGTTCTTTTGATCGGAGTTTCTCCTTGAATCATAGCACTCACTTCCCCTGATACCATCATCACGCTATGCTCCGAAGTTGGATAGCTTGGGGATATCATATCTTTCACATATTTCTTTATTGAAGCTGCTATTTTCATAGCGTCACTAAGGGGCATCTCTATAGAGATTTTGTCTAACGCTTTCTTGCAGATCTCGTTTTCCAATGCTTTCTTAGTTTGCTTACTTTCGGGAGGAAAAGGGGGAAGGGTTCTATAAACCCTTCTGATTGTTGGTTCATTGTAAGTTGGTCGTCGATCGACCTTGCTAGTGGCATATCCATCAACATTGGGCCTCACTAGTCGATCGATACGGTTATCAGATTGCCGATCAATTTTGGCCTCTATTTCTGATTCATAATCTTCTCCTTCCAAATCTATCGTCTTTTCCTTATTATTTCTAGCCGTAGATTTTCCGTTTTCGTGAGAGGATTCTGGGTCAGGATCTGGATCATCCAGAAGTATAGGCTGGAAATTGCTTTTGCCCGTCTTGACAGTTTTGGTGGGTTTATCAGTATTAGAGTCTTCTCTCGTACTTGTCGCGAGACGTTTTCTGCTCCGCAGTATTATGGCACTGACTTGACGTCTCGGGTTTGAGTCAGTTCTTCCAGGGAGACGTCTTGTCTCTCTCTTTATGGCAATCGCAATTTCAGCTACCTGGCTTTCCAATCTCCTGATATGTTCGCTTAAGGATTCGGTTTTCTCCATCAACTTTTCGTAAACGATATTTATTTTTCCGTAGAAATCTGCCATTGTCTTATGGTTTCCAGTAAAGGCTTGTTTTATATTAAACTTTTCCCTTCCAGTGCGTGATTTCACAGCAATGTCATAATCTCGGGTAAAGCTATCGATATTAAGCACAGGATGGGGGTCTGAATGGTCTGTTCTTCCTGTAAAATCTATTTGATCTTCCATATCAGACAGAGCATCATCGTCAATCTGGAATATGTCCGATCGGTTCTGCTCTTTTAGAAAAGAATGAGTCGAGTCGAGGGAATTCTTTATGTCTGTGAGACTTGGCTTATCTTCTGAATCTATTGATTTTCCCCTCTCTTCATCCATTTTTCGTAGGATTTTCCTATCGCTATGTTTTTGATAAGGCGTCTTGCATCTTCGGGGTTCCTAGTGATGAAACTTCCTTCACTTGCCGTGTCGAGAGTAGTTTTGTAGTTCAGGTTAACACCACCATAGAAGATGTTAACGAATTGTGGTTCTCGATAACAATGGTTGGGACTTTCAAGTTCATAGCTCCTGAATCTTCCCCAGGCGTTTTTGAACGATTCTCGTGGATCTTGGAAGAATGGGAAAATTCGCCTCCTTACTTCCCAGTAGTGCGCATCATCGTAAAACTGTTTAAGGAAGACATTTCTAATTTCCTTCCAGCAAGTAAGGGATCCTGTTGGTAAACAGTTCAGCCATCTAAGGGCTTCCCCCTCTAAAGAAAATGAGAATAGTTTGCAATGGTTGTATTCGTCTGGAATTAGTTTTTCCAAATTCTCGATGTAGTCCTGAGGATGCTCTGGGAGAGATCCACGAAAAGGGGTTCGACGTACCATACTGTAATAATCAGCGTTAGACTTAGATTTCTTGGTAACGTCTCCTGGCATTCTAATAGCGGACCTATTGGAATAGGTCCTACCAGGGTTTAAGTAGTCTTACAAGGGTAATTTTGTTTCTTCACCTTTGTTCAAGGTGGAACTAATTTTAACAGGGATTTCAATCCGCTGTTTAATTTTAGTTTGGACTACTTTCTCATTAGCAAGTGCGGTAAAAGAGGACTTACCCGCTTCCGGCTGGGCGGTATCGATCGATGTTGGTAGCTGCGTGTTGATTGATTTATTGGTCACTACGTCGCTCGATTGTGTAATCTCCGTGTCGATCGATGCTTGGCCGGAACCTATGTTCTACATTCTTAGTGCCTATGTAAACAGGGAAAGAAGGAAAACTTAGCAAAATTTATTGTAACGAAGTCTATACTAATTTCTAAACTAAATCTAATGGTAATAAGAAAGAGTCCCCGACAACGGTGCCAAATTTGATATCACTCAAATTACCCTAAGGAGTGAATTAGTCTCTCAAATTAGAGGTTCAATTGTAATACTTAAGGATCGAATCCACAAGGACTCTAGGATTACACAGTAGATTTGAGGTATTAGTAAGTTAGACTGAAGGGTTTTATTTGTTTTAAAGCAGTAAATGGTAGGGTGAACAAGGTAGTTGTTTGGTAACTTTAGTTGAAGTTGTTTTTAGTTTAGGAGAATAGCTAGATATCTCAAGTATAAAATTTATGCGACTTAACTTAGACTTAAGGGTTTGATTTGTTCTCGAACTCAAACAGGAGGTAAAACCAGTTGGGTCGTCAACAATCGTCTATTGATCACAAGAAAGTGTCGATCGATATGACGTTATGCATATCGATCAATACACCTTTCAAACTATCGACCGATACAACGATAGTCACGTCGATCGATGGTTCTTCTAGCAAGCCTTGCGTGTGGGTTGGATGCTGTTCTCTAACTTTCTAGACCAACTTTCGTGTGCATCTAGTCAGTTAGATCACACTAGTTTGATTCAGGTATTGAAGGTAAACTATTGCTTATCTAAATTAATCCTAAGATCTAAATTTAAGGGTGATCAATCCTAAATTTAGCATTAAGTGTAACTAGGATGAAAGAACTAATTAAAACACCCTAACAGTAGACATATTATAAGTAAATAGTTCAACCTTGTGATAAACCTAAATCTAACAATAAGGTTTACTCAGACATATTCATGAGAGACAAAATCATGATGGTTTGAACTCTTAAATAAAATAAAGAACACAGCGAGTAAAGAGTATGGAAAATAGGGAGTTCAAGATCTTCTCTGATATGTAGTCTCATATCTATCTCTCCAATCCTAAGCTCTCTCTCTCTAATAGTAGCCAAATTGCTTCTCTCCTCCAAACTAGGTCTCTAGGCAAGTCTGCCTCTCAAATGATACAGAACCCTAATAAATATAGCCTAACAAGCGGCTAGGGACTTAGGATGTAAACAATGATTCTTTGTGAAACTTGAAATCTTCTAATTTGTCATTTATCCTCGAGTAGTCTCAATATTGATCGATGGAACAGAATGGCCATCGATCAATTTTTATTGGCTTTGATCGACCAATGTCTCTTGTCACGTATCGATCGATTTTCCATGTGTTAAAGCAGTCCAAAATGTCCCAAAAGCATCACTTCCTGCAAATAAGTACCTGAACCTGTAATTTCTCTAAAAAGACTCTAAAACATGATAAATGTATCCAAAATGTTTATATACCATGGCTGAAAGTGGGTAAAATCCATGGTATATTAGGTATGGGTCAAACTCGGGTACGAAACCTTCGTCGCTTGTTGCTGGTTTCACCAAGGGCGTGATTCTCTTTCTGGAGAGCAAGATTTTCAGCTTCGAGAGCCCCTAGCTTCTCGGCGCTTTGCTGCAGCTGTTTGGAGTACTCGTAGCTTATCCTTTAGGGTCTGCACTTCTTGAAGAAGCTCAGGGTTGTCTGCCGTCGTTTCCCTAGCTTTGTGGACCTCGGTGATCTGACTTTGGAGGGTGTCGAGTCGGTTGAGTAATTCGATTTCCCTTGGAGTAGCTCCGGACTGATCGTCGAGGTCTTCTAATGCCATCGTCACGTAGTTTGGATTACTTCCCTCCTTCTATCGCCACACTGTAATGGTATTTTTGTGTAGGGTTGTTTTAGTACTACGGAACACTAGAAGATTTGTGTGAAAATAAAAGAATTGAGACTAAGGAGACGTTTATTGATGATTTGAGCAGGGACTACAATGTTTTGGGGTATAAACCCTAATTCTAGCCGCCTAAACCCTACTCTCTTTGCCTCTGAATGTCAATCCCTTGTTCTAGGGTTTGGGTTCTCCTTTTATAGATGTATATGTCGGCTGAAGTAGGTTAAACTCTTCCATATTCAGAAATATGGAAGAATCTCCTTAGATAGAAAACTTTCATTTTACCCGGCCGTCCTCGGAAGCAGGGGTCAGAACCAGGGTTCTTCAATGCAGGAGTCTGGAGATCGGTGTCCTGCCCTGACGCTGGAGGAATCTGGTACCTGGATATTTTTCCCAAACAATTTAGGACGTGTGATCTCTTGAGACTTGGACATGGTCATATAAAACTTCCCTATCAACAAGTGTGAGACATAGCTTGTTTACTTGCATGTTGCAGACAGCTCCTACAGTAGCCATAAAGGCTCTCCCAAGCAGTAGATATGTATTCCATCCTATCTTGATATCCATCACATGAAAATCTACAGGGATCACAGAGTTGCCAATTACAACCTCTACTTGTCTGATCAGTTCTCCTGAATTCACTTTAGAGCAATCCACAAAGGTGAATGAATCTCTAGAGGGCTCAATCTTTAATCCCAAAGGCTCTGCCATCGCCTTAGGCATAATGCTCACTAAAGATCCTGTATCACAGAGTGCATTCTGGTAGACATGTCCTGCAACAGTGCATGGAACAACAAACTTTCCAGGATCACATTTCTTTGTCAGCTTAGCATCTCTCTTTTTCCGTGCTCTGATCTGACAGAACATTCGCTTGATGTCCTCCTGTGATTCTCTACTCTTTCTGAAAAACATGTAGAGGCGATGAGTGTAGTAGGCCTCATTGAATGATTCATCTTCAGATATACTCAAGACTCTCTTGGTAAATCTATATATCTCCTTCTCAGTTGCCTCGCTCCTTTGATGCTTAGGAATCCTGTTTTTCCTCCTCTTCCCAATGGGAACCTGTCTATCATCAGTCCCTTTGAAGACTACTGGTTCTGGTGCATCATACTCTTGAGGGCGTTGACCATAGTTAGGTCGTTGATTCCAATCAACAGTTGGCCTCGTCTGAGATGCGTATCAAACGGCACAAAGACGGTGTAGGTCGATGCTTGGCAATCGTGTGCGAGATATTGGGGGTGAAGTGTACTATCAATCATCGTCAGAGTAGCATCAATCGAAGCTTGCAGTTTCTCGAGATCTTATATATTTGTTATGCTTTGTCGATCGTTGCTCTGACGAAGTTCTAGATCGGGGCTTGTTGGGGTAAAAAACGGTTATCTCGAAATCAACGGTTAAGATCATCGCTCCTTATGAATTCTTTCCAAAGAATTCACTCGAAAGAGACATCAGAACAATGTGAGTGTTTACGGACGACGACACCGGGAAGACTAGTGTGAAAGAAGACGATCGGAAGGTTCAAGAGCCGGCCAGGCCACCTCGCCCAAGGGTGAGGACACCCGTGTCAAGGCAACCTCGCCTGAGAGCGAGGACGACCCATCCGAGGGCACCTCGCCCAAAGGCGAGGACACTCGTGTCAAGGCCACCTCACCTGAGGGTGAGGACGACCCGTTCGAGGGCACCTCGCCCAAGGGCAAGGATGATCCGTGTCAAAGCCACATCGCCCGAGGGCGAGGACGATCTGTCCGAGGACACCTCGCCTGAGGGCAAGGATAATCCGTGTCTCGGCCACCTCTGCCAAGGGCGAGGACATCTGTGTCTAGGTAACCTCGCCCAAGGGCGAGGACATCCGTTTCTCGGTCACCTCGCCCAAGGGCGAGGACACTGTTGGGGTCAAAATCGGTCACGACGGAATCAACGGCTGAAAGTCTCTGGAAAGTATTTCTCAAAACAAGAAGTTTCGTATGATTTGAAAAGAAGTCATACGAGATTTTCTCAAATTAGAATATCCACTCTCTGTTGGGGTCGAAAAAGGTTATCTCGAAGCCAATGGCTAAGATTATTTTTACTTATGGGTTCTTCGTGAAATACTTCTTGAAAGTAAGATCAGAAGACGACGGGCGTGCGCGTACGAGAGTCTCCGGGAAGATCGGTACGAAAAAAGGCGGATCAACTCAATCAAGGTCCGCTCGCCCAAGGGCTTTAAGATTCGATCACCACAAAAACCCTAAAGAATCTGCCTCGGAACTTAAAACAGGTCGTTCTCTCAAACCGTAAGGAACCAGAAAACAATCAAGATATCAAATCGAAGCCCTCGCCGAGATCTTCAGAACAGGCGCGACCAAGGCCCCGGGCGCCGGCTCGCCCGTGCTGGTCCCGGGCGCCGGGCGCCTGCTCGCCCGTGCTGGCCCGGGCGCGGCGCCGCTCGCCCAGTGGCCTTCGAGAAAATAGCGTAAATGCTCCTACGGTCAACGCTTATGCAAACGCCGTAGCGCTCGAGAAAATATAAAAACCTAGTCACAGTTTTTCGCCATAGGAAGAGCACAAAAACGAGCTCGCAATTTCTCTATCAAAACAGAAAGGGCAACGATAAAATCTATCAAATCCCAAGAAATTCGTCTAAATACCGAGTTTTAGAAATCTCGGCGAGTAGGGTTCAACCGAAAACGTTTTTGATAATTTCTCAGAAAAAACTTCGTTCTCCCGAAACCATGGAGAAACCTAAATTTCGCGAGACAAATAAGTGAAACGGGTTACCCGACGGACACCGCCCCGGGTGCCGGCAGCAGCAGCCAGGACACGGCCCCGGGCGCCGGCGGCTGCGCATATTACCCGGCGCCGGCGGCTGGACCCACGCCACGGCCCGAGCGGCGGCTGCGCCCACGTCGCGGCCCGGCTGGCGGCTGGACCTGCGCCACGGCCCGGAGCCGGTGGCTGCACCCACGTTAGGCCCGAGCACCGACGGCTGGACCCGCGCCACGGCCCCGGGCGTCGGCGGTTGCGGCCATTCCGCGATCCCGTGCGCCGGGCTGCCTGTCGTTCGGCAAGTGCGGCTAATTCCTCGTGAAACCATCCCAACACTAGTCCAATCACGTACTTTGCATCCTCTCTCAAAGCCACGTAGCACAAATCCTTAAAACCGTGAATCTAAAACCCCCGTTTTGTTTCGATCGGAACGATTGGGAAAGTTACGAAAAAAGTCGGAAGGTTTGGTTAACGAATGGATTGTAATTCATCGTATAAAACGATCGCGGTTATTCTGAAACATCAATCATCTCAACTATATGAGGAATTGGGATTCATTCGGAAGACCGATACCATGACGGAGTACTTTCTCGTAAAATTGTGGCTTGACGAAATAAGCACCCCACTCGAGTGACGTCCTGCTCATAGTGTCTAAAAACGCCCACCTTATCCCTCTTCGAGTTATCTCCTACTCCCCCTCTCTCTGTTTCAATGATTCTGTAATGTTCCATCGAGCACATGGTCAATTTAACCAGCAGTACGAAGAAACAAGAACAGGAACTTGGGCGTTGATATCTCTCTCTCGCTCCAATATTCTCGTCAGAATTTCGTCGAAAATCAATTCTCGTTCAGTATCAGACTTTTTGAAATACTTTGACAATGAATCGAAAGTGGCCATTCCTAAACGCCTAATAAACTTTCGATAAATTACTAACTCAAACTCGCAAGAATCCTTCGATGAAATACACACCCGGTCATGTAAAAACTAACGCTACGAAAATTGAAACTTGGATTAGAAGACATGAAACAAAGAGGAAGGGACAAGAGGCGATCTCGAATAATCGATGAGAGTAAGGTACGTCCGACTTATAAAATTTTGTCAAGGTCTTGAAAACTGCCGTAGAATTTAGAGAACTTAGAACCTAGGTGGATAATCTAGCAAGCTAAGTCTTAGGCAAAATTTTCCAGTCTTGTTCCATTTTTCCTTGATTGTCCAGGCAGAACATGCAAACCGATCTAGTCTCTCGAAAAACCGACAAACGATTGCCACGCATTCTAAAGAATACTCATCCCGCTTCCTAAAAGAAAGAAAAAACGTACACAAGCCTTCGAAAGATCGGCTAACCCGTTTTCTTTCGTAAAAAGAAAAGGGAAGTAGGTACGTATACTATACCCGTATAATCCCATCTTCGAAAACTTTTTGCTTCAGCATCAAGACAACGCTTTTGACAAAGCAAACTCTCGCAGCAATAAGATTTGTCTAAAAAATGCCAGCAGCATAGCCCAACCGTTACAAACATAGTCTTGAAAGCTCTACGTCGTCTCTCATCGCAAACTCGCGACTAGAAACGTGTACCAACGTCAAACTAATAGCACGACGGTGAACTACGAAAATAACAAAATAACCTTCGGTAAAACTCCACGAGTAATTCTAAGCAGCTTTCGTCCAAAGGTCGAAATCATAGCAGAAACATCTCCCGTGTAATCCACGGAAACATCGCTACTTTAACAATCTGCGATTTTCTATCTCCATGAAACCGGTCATCCATTACTTTCGTATGACAAGAACATTTTAAACAAAACAGCCTATGGAAAAAACATGATCGGTCTCATGCACAATGACTTCGCAGTACGCAAAAGTGAATGAGGAAACATAATCCGTGGTCGCAAATATCGCAAGTAATTTGTGGGAAACACTCTCCAGTTACCTTTACGAAAACCCCCTCTTACATCAATTTAACGAAAAATCCTCTGTATGGTCGAGTCAATTCATACAAAGCAACTTTCGTAAAATAAACATAATGGGTCCAACGGGTAACTGTCATAGACAGTTTTTGCTCCACAGGGTTTCTGGCTCCTGCTTTCACTCCCCGCGGTTACGTCCGAGCAGGAAATAATCACGCAGGCGAGCCCGCACGTGTCCTGCGTTGATCCCTTAAACTTTGTCCCCCCCCCGGATAAAATGAAACGATTTTCATGCAACAAAAAAAAAAATTTTATACGAACCATTCATCGTATAACTGAGACCTAAAGTGGAAGATCGTTTCTAAAAGCCATAACCCATAACTCAGAAAACTCCGCTATGCTCGGCATGTCTATCTCCGCAAACGCTATTTGGCCCTCGGCAAACTACGCCCTTCCGTAAAGCCCGGACCTGAATTCGGCATCCCCATTAAGGACAATCGTAAACTGACATGACCTTAATAAGGGTCATGGTCTGATCGTTTACCATCAACTTCCTTGGCAATACGGCTGAATCTAGCCTCCATGCCAATCCAAAACTACTAAGCAACCACTGCTCCAATCACTTAACGGCTAAAACAACAATCCACGATTTGTTCATAGAACGCCAAGTGACTATTACGCAAGCAATTTGTCATATAACCCAGAATCGGAAAATCATACGATAAACTCTTCATACCAAAACTCAGTCCTAACAACCATATGGTTAATGGAAGATTTCAACTTATCGTCAATCGATTAAGTTCTATACGCCCCGTAAACACAGCATGAAAAGAAACACTCGTGACAAGGCTCCAAGAGTTATACAAGTCATTCTTAAAAATACACAAAATAAATCCCTCGGGAGGCCAACACTTCACGAAGCACAGTGGAGAAAGACGCTCCTTCCCAGGAACTAATTCCTCGATCAAAAATCGAACAAATCAGCGCCAAAACTGAGACAACAGTTTTTTGGGTGCGAAAATTCGCAAAACATCTCCAAGCCCGCAAACATTTCATCCACGAAATGCGGCACAAGGAAAACTCGACCTTCAGCACTGCGAGACGTCGCTAACGCTCGAAAGACATTCTTTTCCTCAAAACGTTCCAGACGAAATTCTCGTCTCAGGAACTCTAAACTGAAACACACCTTCAAAACGGTATCATGTCGTTGTTGCTGATCACAACAAACGAACTCTAACGTCCTAAACAGACAATAGACGCCTTTAAAAGGGTAGGCTCTCTTACATCCGACAAGGATAACATAGCGCGCTATACAAGAAAACTGAAATTTCGTTTAGCACTTCCTAACGGAAGTAACTCGATTCGTACCCAGACAAATCATATTAGCCGATAACACTTCGCGGATTTTAAAACGGTACGAGTCAGGTTTAAATCGCAAACAAGCAAAACGATAGCCGATTTGTCATCGCAAAGCCTCAGTCCGAGAGTAAACCTAGGTCTTTCCCTAAACCCAGCCTTGCTGGTACTTAACATTTCACAGGCATAGTATCAACACCCCGATACGAGATCCCAAAATTTGTCTCTTCATTTATGTTTGTACGTTTATGAGTCTCCGCAAACCAAAAGACTTCGGGAATTCTCATCTTACACAACGACAGGTATGGTGATCATCTGAGAGACAGGAATGAGACGACAACTCACACCCTGTCCCTCTAACTTCGTAAAACAGAATTTCTCTCAATTTATAAAAACCACGATTTTATAAATTTGAGCAAATTATTTTTACAGACCCTAAAACGGGCAGGGATTCAGAGCCACCAACGGCCAGTCCCGAAAAATACATCATGGCCTCACAACGGCCAGACCAAAACAAATACCATCAACAGCATCATGCTCGAAAGTCTCTGCACGACACATAACCAGACCATATAAGTCTCTCTGGAAAACAGATCACAAGGGTCTTGAACTCCAAAACGAACTACGGAAGGCTTGATCCCTTCGACATGGGTACGTAGGCAGCCTTCGAAAGGGGCAGCCCCAATCTTACTACTTTCAACGGAGCCTTTCAACCATTAATTGTGCCTATCTTACCAGACATGTCTTACGGCTCGCAAGAACATCGCGAAGGTTCTAACGAGCTGGGGAGCTAACTGTTGGGGTCAAAATCGGTCACGACGGAATTAACGGCTGAAAGTCTCTGGAAAATATTTCTCAAAACAAGAAGTTTCGTATGATTTGAAAAGAAGTCATACGATATTTTCTCAAATTAGAATATTCACTCTCTGTTGGCGTCGAAAAAGGTTATCTCGAAGTCAACGGCTAAGATTATTTTTTACTTATGGGTTCTTCGTGAAACACTTCTTGAAAGTAAGATCAGAAGACGACGGGCGTGCGCGTACGAGAGTCTCCGGGAAGATCGGTACGAAAAAAGGCGGATCAACCCAATCAAGGTCCGCTCGCCCAAGGGCGTCAAGATTCGATCACCACAAAAACCCTAAAGAATCTGCCTCGGAACTTCAAAGAGGTCCTTCTCTCAAACCGTGAGGAACCAGAAAACAATCAAGATATCAAATCGAAGCCCTCGCCGAGATCTTCAAAACAGGAGCAACCAAGGTCCCGGGCGCCGGGCGCCGGCTCGCCCGTGCTGGCACCGGGTGCCGGGCGCCGGCTTGCCCGCTGCGACACGCCGGGCGCCGCTCGCCTGCTGGTCGGGTGCCGGGCGCCGGCTCGCCCAGGCGCCGGCTCGCCGTGCTGTCCCGGTGCCGCTCGCCTGCTGGCCTCGGCGCGGAACCCGTGCTGGCACTGGCGCCAGGCTGGCTCGCCTGCTTGCCCGCCGGCGCGCTCGCCTGCTGGCCCCGCGCCGCTCACCTGCCGCCCGGGCTGCCGGCTCGCCGTGCTGGCCCCGGCGCTGGCACCGCTCGCCCGTTCTGGCCCGGCGCTCGCCTGCTGGCCGGGCTCCGCTAGCCTGCTGGCCCGGGCGCCGGCTCGCCCGTGCTGGCCCGGGCGGCAGCTCTCCGCTAGCTTTGGGTGCCAGTGCATCCAGTCTGTTCCCAGCTCGTCCGATTTAGATCGCACCTTGTGGCTTCCGTCAAGTCATAGTACCTTAGCTACGGACCTAACGTTCCTTGGTTCAACTTGATTGGAGTTATCCTCGAAGTTTTACAACTAGAGCTAGGAAGGTTGGCTCTTCCGCAAAGTGTATCGTGTAAAACAAGGACGATCAACTCAACATCGATTCTTTAGGCTATACGATTTGTTCTCGGAAGAGATAATCTTTCCGAAATCGATTTAACGTTCGAGGGCTTGAAGCTTGTCCAACGGCTCACTTACGATTTTGGGGATCCAAACCCAATAGGAGCTATGATGATTTATCCTAACTCGCGGAAGTAGGATAAATGCTAAGTTTCTGCGGATAAATGTCAAGACTCGAGGAAAACTACGAAGATCGACGGAAAATGGAATATTTCCAAAAGAGATAAACTTGGGCCCAAAGGCGAAGGGTAAATGGGCCACCGACCTAAAACGACTATATTAGGAGGGCTGGAGCAGAAGAGAAAGGGATCCGAAAATCCAAGATTGGAGACCTAGAGAGCTCCTGTTAGCTGATAGAACTTTGAATTTGGCGGTTAGACTAGCAAGGCAGGCCCTAGAACGTCTGGCGCCTCCCTCAAATCTCCGCTCGTCACGGAAGGATCAGACAATTCTTTTACTATAGAGCTCGGCACATAGAAACCCTAGGCATCATTCTAGACATGCCTGTTTCTATTACCCACGCTCATACTAGGCGAACCCGCCAGACGGTTCGATCTCTTGTTCAATTCTTTCTAACTGAACTACGCCTGACTTGATCCTCGAAAGTGCGTAGGCAGCCTTTCTTAAGGTCCAGTCCCAAATCTTAACAAAACCTTTTCCGCATTTGTTTGATCACTTGTCGTTGGCTCTCGCAGAGAATCCGGACCTCAAGGAAAGTAGGGTTTTCATTGGTTTCCTCCATTATTATTCATTAAAATCGACAGTGTGAATTTCAGTTCCCAAAGACACCCGTGTCGCCACCTCGCCAAGGCCGAGGACACCCGTGTCTTGGTCACCTCGCTCAAGGGCGAGAGCACCCGTGTCCCGGCCACCTTGCCCAAGGGCGAGGACGGTCCCATCCCGGTCAGTCCAAACTTGTATCAACTCCCGTGCCCTCCGTATGGTCATATCATCCAAGCCACATACCTAGTATTTCTTGATTCGTCTTGATTGGAGTTATAATCGAAATTTTACGACTAAAACTGTGAAGGTTTGTTGTCTCATAAAAATATATCGTATAAAACAGGAACGGTTAGCTCGAACATCGATTCCTTAGGCTATACGATTCTTTTATGGAAACGATGATCCTTCCGAGAAATCTTATTAACGTCTAAAGGCCTGAAAACGGCCTGCAAGGACCTAAAACGTGCCTAGAGACCCACCTGCGATTGTAAAGAGGAATTCAAGCCCAACAGGATTGTGACGGTTTACTTATTTCTCGAAATAGGATAAATGTCAAGTTTCCGAAAATAAATGTAAAAGTTCGAGGATAATTATGAAGATCGACGAATAATGGAATATTCCCGAAAAGAGAAGAACTTGGGCCCAAAGGCAGAGGAGTAAAAAAGGCCACCGACCTAAACACCTATATAAGGAGAGCTGAAGCGAAAGATGCAGGGGTCCGGGATTTTAGACCTAGAGAACTCATGTAGCTTAGAGAACTTAGAACTTAGGTGTTTAGACTAGCAAGGCAATCCTGAGAACGTTGTACTGCCTCTTGTTCTATTTTTTTTATCTTGTTAGCATATCTATTCTCTTCTCGGAAGAAGTCTGTATTCATATTATTCAATCAATAAAACGCCTCTGAGCGACTTTTTCATCTATATTTTTCTATCTGTTGCGCCGAGATTGGAGTCAACCTCCGCGAGCCATTAAAGACAGAAATCATAGACTGTCTTAAGAAGAACCTCAATATGGTCACTTGGGCCGCGGAAGATATGTCGGGGATCGACATTAGCATAACCTGTCACGAACTCAACATCGACCCGACTCATAAGCTCGTCAAACAGAAAAGACGAAAGTTGGGACCAGAGCGGGCCACTACAGTCAATGAGGAGGTCGAAAGACTCCTCAAAATAGGGTCGATAACAGAGGTCAGATACCCATATTGGCTAAGATTTCACCGATCTCAACAAAGCCTGTCCATAAGACTGCTTCCCGCTATCGCACATCGATCGACTGGTCGAAGCAACAGCATGGAACAAACTCTTATCTTTTATGGACGCTTTCTCCGGATACAATCAGATCATGATGAATCCCGACAATCGTGAAAAAAACGGGTTCATCACCGATCGCGGAACATATTTCTACAAATTAATGCCGTTTGGCCTTAAGAACGCGGGTGCCACTTACCAACGGCTTGTCAATCGTATGTTTTCTGAGCAGCTCAGAAAGACTATGGAAGTGTACATCGATGATAAGCTCGTAAAATCCCTTAACAAACACGATCACGTGTCCCACTTGGAGCAATGCTTCTCAAGGTTAAACATGCATAACATGAAGCTGAACCTGGCAAAATGCAGATTCGCAGTAGTATCGGGAGAGTTTCTTGGATACTTTGTCACGTGTCGCGGTATCGAGGCCAACCCAAAACAGATTAACGCACTAATAGAGATGCTCTCCCCAAAGACCAAACGAGAAGTTCAAAGGCTTACCGGAAGGGTCGCAGCTCTGAATCATTTCATCTCACGCTCAACGGAAAAGTGCCTACCATTCTACGATACGTTAAAAGGGAACAAAAAGTTTGAATGGTCGGAAGAATTCGAGAAGGCTTTCCAACAGCTGAAACATTACCTGGCCACTCCTCCAGTTCTTGCCAAACCAGTAGACGGAGAACCTTTGATTCTGTACATCGTGGTTTCAACAACAGCAGTAAGCGGCGTCTTGATCAGAGAAGAGCGTGGTGATCAGAAACCAATCTTCTACATAAGTAAAACGTTGCTAGACGCCGAAACGGGGAAATCGGCCAATTCATGCATCAACAGAGGGCCGCGGTCCCGATCAGTACATATACTCGGACCCTGTGCTAAAACATACATCAATACATGAAATATTCAAATTTCATACACCAAGTAAAAAAATTCGGCCTTTATATACATTGACCAATTTTCTGTTAGTCAAAATAACGGAATCTGAGCTGTCCGTTACATATTGATGATGTGTCAATCGAAAATATTAGGTGGTTTTTATAATATTTTAAATAATTAATAATTAATTACAAAAATTTCTATTAGAGAGGCAGGGGAGACTCGAACCCGGGTCTGGACAATATTAGATCGAACCATTAACCACTACACCAAACGCATTTCAATGATTATATTCTCTATTGTTTCCTATTTATATCTAATGAATATTTCATGAATATTTTCATCTTCTTCCCTTGTCTCTCATCATCTAAACAAAACTAAATAATCAAAAATCAAATCTTTTAAATAACATTTTTTAACTTTTTGTCACCAAAAAATCAAACTTTTATAATATTTTTTTCAAATTTTTCAATTTTAAAGCATTTTTGAATTTAAAAGACAATTTAAAAAAAATTAGAAAAATGAAAAATGGATAATAAATTACTATAAATTTTTGAATTTAAAACACATAATTCAAAATTTTTATTATTTGTTTAAAGAATTATTTATAGTTATATATCTCTATAAATTAAGGAGTAGAATAGTATTTTGTCTTTTAATGAAATCATTTTGATCATTTTTTTTCCTTTTGGAGACAAAAACTTAAGAAATGATAATTGCTTTTGATTATTTAGTTTTGTTTGGATAATGAGAGACAAGGGATTTTACTCTGGTAAAAATGATCAAAATGATTTCATTAAAAGCCAAAAGACTATTCTACTCTTTAATTTATAGAAATATTTAACTATAAATAATTCTTTAAAAGTAATAAAATTTTAAAATAATTGTGAATTATGTAAAATCAAAATTTTATAGTAATTTATTTTCAATTTTTTCATTTTTCTAATTATTTTTAAATTGTCTTTTGAAATTCAAAAAGCTTTAAAATTGAAAAGTTTGAAAAATATTAAAAGAGCTTGATTTTTTGGTGACAAAACTTAAAATGTTATTTAAAAGATTTGCTTTTGATTATTTAGTTTTGTTTATATGATTAGAGACAAGAGAAGAAGATGAAAATATTCATGAAATATTCATTAGATATAAATAGGAAACAATAGAGAATATAATCAATGAAATGTGTTTGGTGCAGTGGTTAATTGCTCGATGTAATAGTGTCCAGATCCGGGTTCGAATCTCCCCTGCCTCTCTAGTAGAAATTTTTGTAATTAATTATTAATTATTTAAAATATTATAAAAGCCACATAATATTTCCGATTGACACATCATCAAAATATAACAGACAGCTCAGATTCCGTTATTTTTGACTAACAGGAAATTGGTCAATGTATGTAAAAGCCGAATTTTGTTAGTTGGTGTATGAAATTTGAATATTTCATGTGTTGATGTATGTTTTAGCACAAGGTCCGAGTATATGTACTGATCGGGACCGCGGCTCTCTGTTGATGCATGAATTGGCCGATTTCCCCGCCGAAACGCGGTACTCCCTGATGGAAAAATTAGCGTTTTCCGTTGTAACATCTGCAAGAAAACTCAGGCCGTATTTCCAATCCCACACCATAGTAATCCTTACCACTTTTCCCCTGCGAACGATTCTGCACAGCCTGAGCCAGTCCGGCAGACTCGCCAAATGGGTGGTCGAACTAAGCGAATATGACGTCGAGTATCGCCCAAGGACTTGGGTGAAGTCTCAGGTGCTGGCAGACTTCCTGGTAGAATTTCCCGAAGGGGATATGATGAACAAGGAGCCAAACTCAACTTGGCTCTTTCACGTCGACGGGTCATCATCCAAAAAAGGACCCGGGATACGGATTCGGCTCACCTCGCCAACCAGAGAGATCCTAGAACAATTTTTCCGATTGGACTTTCACGCGTCTAACAATGAGGCAGAATATGAGGCACTCGTTGCAGGTTTACGACTAGCCCACGGACTGAAAATTCGCAACATCCATGCTTACGCGATTCTCAGCTGGTCGCAAATCAGTACAGCGGAGAGTACGAAGCAAGGGACGAGAGAATGGACGCATATCTGAAACTCATCCAAGACCTAGCCCAAGAATTCAATCAATTCGCCCTCACCAGAATTCCCCGCTCGGAAAACGCCCAAGCAGACGCCTTGGCTGCACTCGCGTCGAGCTCGGATCCCGGACTTAAGAGAATAATCGCTGTTGAGTTCATAGAACATCCGAGCATCACACCCCCAGTAGTCGCCAATCTGATTAGGGTGCAGTTTGAGGATGCGGAGGAAATCAAAAACGAGCCAGAAGAAAACGTGGATCAGTCGGAATACGGCTGTAACAACCCATGGCTGGAACCGATTCGAGCCTATATCCTCGACGGAACGCTACCCGCCGAAAAATGGAGGCTCGCAAGGTAAGGACCCAAGCCGCGCGATACGTCACGATAGAGGGGGACATTTATAAATGGAGATTCTCTGGCCCGCTCATGACCTGTGTGAAAGGAGAAAAAGCGAGGAAAGTTATGGAAGAGGTCCACTCAGGATCGTGCGGAAATTACTCCGGTGGAAGCTCCCTCGCGGTCAAAATAAAATGCCACGGTTATTAGTGGCTGACTATGATCAAAGATTGCGAGAAATTTGCATGAAAATGCCAAAGGCACGCGCCAACAATTCATCAACCCGCGGAGGTCCTCTCATCCATCTCGTCTCCATATCCCTTCATGCGATGGTCTATGGATATCGTCGGACCTTTACACAACTCAAAGAAGAAGGGTTTCCTTTTGGTCCCCACGGATTTCTTCTCAAAGTGGGTAGAGGCAGAATCCAACGCAAGTATCAAAGACGACCAAGTCGAGAACTTTGTATGGAAGAATATTATAACCACACACGGGGTCACTTACGAAATCGTAACGGAAAACCAATCTCAGTTAATTTCTACTCGGTTCAAAGCATTCTGCGAGAAGTGGAAAATACGACTGAACAAGTCAACTCCTAGATATCCGCAATGTAACGGCCAAGCCGAGACTATTAATACGACTGAACAAGGCGACGGCCAGGTTCAAGAGCCGGCCAGGCCACCTCGCCCAAGGGCGAGGACGACCCGTCCGAGGACACCTCGCCCAAGGGCGACGACACCCGTGTCAAGGCCCCCTCGCCCGAGGGCGACCCGTCCGAGGCCACCTCGCCCAAGGGCGAGGACACCCGTGTCAAGGCCACCTCACCCGAGGGCGAGGATGACCCGTGTCAAGGCCACCTCGCCCAAGTGCGAGGACACCCGTGTCTCGGTCACCTCACCCAAGGGCGAGGACACCCGTGTCTCGGCCACCTCGCCCAAGGGCGAGGACACCCGTGTTTCGGTCACCTCGCCCAAGGACGAGGACACCCGTGTCCCGGCCACCTCGCCCAAGGGCGAGGACGGTCCCATCCCGGTCAGTCCGACTTGTATCAACTCCCATGCCCTCCATATGGTCATATCATCCAAGCCACGGACCTAGTATCTCTTGATCCATCTTGATTGGAGTTATTATCGAAGTTTTACGACTAAAACTGTGAAGGTTTGTTTTCTCATAAAAATATACGTATAAAACAGGAACGGTTAGCTCGAACATCGATTCCTTAGGCTATACGATTCTTTTATGGAAACGACGATCCTTCCTAGAAATCGTATAAACGTCTAAAGGCCTGAAAACGGCCCGCAAGGACCTAAAACGTGCCTAGAGAACCACCTGCGATTGTAAAGAGGAATTTGAGCCCAAGAGGATTGTGACGGTTTACTTATTTCTTGAAATAGGATAAATGTCAAGTTTCCGAAGATAAATGTAAAAGTTCGAGGATAATTATGAAGATCGACGAAAAATGGAATATTCCCAAAAAGAGATGAACTTGGGCCCAAAGGCAGAGGAGTAAAAAAGGCCACCGACCTAAATACCTATATAAGGAGAGTTGGAGCGAAAGATGCAAGGATCCGGGATTTTAGACCTAGAGAACTCTTGTTAGCTTAGAGAACTTAAAACTTAGGTGGTTAGACTAGCAAGGCAATCCTGAGAACGTTGTACTGCCTCTTGTTCTATTTTTTATCTTGTTAGCATATCTCTTCTCTTCCCGGAAGAAGTCTGTATTCATATTATTCAATCAATAAAACGCCTCAGAGCAACTTTTTCTTCAATATTTTGCTATCTGTTTCTTTTTCGACTTCGTGTGATTACGCAGAGAATCCAGACCTTCATGAAAGTCGGGCTCGCTTGACTTTCGTCCATTTTATCCATTAAAATCGAAGGTGTGAATTTCGGTTCCCACAGTGCTCAACATGTGTTGTCGATCGCGGCTCAGCTGTTGGTGTCGAATGACACCAATGCGAACTGCCTATTGACATGGAGCTCTCGACCTTAAAGTTTCCCTCTTGGAATTTCTCATGCTTCACCACTTACCAAAAATCATCATCAACTAAGGCATCGATGTGGTGCATTTGTCCAGCCTCACTTCTTTCCTTAGCTAACGCTTCCTGCTTCCTGAAAGCCTCAGTATTCTGTGAAACCTAGGTCTCTAACTTCTTCATCTGGGTGCTGATAGTGTCGAACTTCTCATTCGAGTTATTGTACACATCATCTATTTTACAATTAAAGTTCACAGCCATCTCATACTGCCCCTCAAGAACTTGATCAATCATTGATTCCAGATAGCTTTCCCGGGTTGCTTGAGGGATGTTCTGATATTAAGAGGCTTCATAGTTCCTTGTGAAGTTGTTGTTGTTGCTGCTGAAGGGTTTCTGGTACTAGGAATTCTAATTGTTGTAATTGTTCCTTTGGCCAACACCATTAAAGTTCTTGTTGTTGCTCTGATTCCCGTACTTCTGTCTCTAAAATCCAACACCACTCACAAAGTTCACATCCTCCTCTTTTTCTTCCTTGTTGCCATCTAGAGCTACAGCTTCTACCTCTGCGAAACCGTTTTGCTTCATGAGAAGTTTGTGGACTCCATCCAGTCTTGCCTTGACTTCATCCAACTGTTGCATATGTTAAAAACTGATTTCCTCCTCTCATGATCAGTTCTTGGTGTTGTTTCTAGATGCTAAGTTCTCAATGAGTCTGGTTGCTTCCTCTGGATTTCTGGTGTTGAAATTCCCTTCACTAGCTGTGTCTAGATCCATTTGGTAGACCAAATCGATTCCTTAGAAGAAAGTACTGAGTTGTTGTACTTGGTTGAATCCATGATGTGCACAATCGTGCTAATAAGACTTGAATCTGATCCAGGAGTCTCTGAAAGACTCTGTAGACTTCTGAGTGAATGTAGAGATTTTGTTCCTCAAGTCTTCAGCTAGCGCATCATCAAAGAAGTTTTGCAGGAATGCGTTCTTGATGTCAGTCCAAGTTATTGTACACATCATCTATTTTCCAATTAAACTTCACAGCCATCTCATACTGCCCCTCAAGAGCTTGATCAATCATTGATTCCAGTTAGCTTTCCCGGGTTCCTGGAGGGATATTCTGATATTAAGAGGCTTCATAGTTCCTTGTCAAGTTGTTGTTGTTGCTTCTGGTTTATGGTACTAGGAATTCTAATTGTTGTAATTGTTCCTTTGGCCGACACCATTAAAGTTCTTGTTGTTGCTCTGATTCCCGTACTTCTGTCTCTAAAATCCAACACCACTCACAAAGTTCACATCCTCCTCCTCTTCTTCATTGTTGCCATCTAGAGCTATAGCTTCTACCTCTGCGAAACCGTCTTGCTTCATGAGAAGTTTGTGGACTCCATCCAGTCTTGGCTTGACTTCATCCAACTGTTGCATATGCTAAAAACTGATTTCCTCCTCTCATGATGAGTTCTTGGTGTTGGTTCTAGATGCTAAGTTCTCAATGACTCTGGTTGCTTCCTATGGATTTTTGGTGTTGAAATTCTCTTCACTAGATGTGTCTAGAGCCATTTGGTAGACCAAATCGATTTGTTAGAAGAAAGTACTGAGTTGTTGTACTTGGTTGAATCCATGATGTGCACAATCACCCTAATAAGACGTGAATCTGATCCAGGAGTCTCTGAAAGACTCTGTAGACTTCTGAGTGAATGTAGAGATTTTGTTCCTCAAGTCTTCAGCTCGCGCATCATCAAAGAAGTTATGCAGGAATGCGTTCTTGATGTCAGTCCAGTATGTAAGAGATCCTGGTTCCAGTTGCTTAAGCCAATATGAAGCATCTTTAGCAAGTGAGTACTTGAAGAGCTTACAAAGCAGATAGTCCCCAGGGACTCCATTGGCTTTGATAGCAGACACTAGATCCTTGAATTTCTCCAAGTGATCCATTGGGTGCTCATGGAGAGACCATAGAATGGTGTCTGTCCCACAAGAGTGAACTAAGAAGGCTTTAGTTTGAAATTCTGCCTCTGGAAACTAGGGGACGAATTGCAGATCTGTTGGCATAGAATTGATCTGGACAATTGTAGTCAGCCAACATTCTGGATCGAGTGGCCTCAGTATTAGCTGCGTTAGCTGCAGTATTCTCAGCTTCCGAAGCAGCTTGCAATGCATCTGCTTCAGAGTCAGGGATTACAGCCCCCTGAGCATCTCTCTTTCGACCTGCTGCATTACATAGGTGGCCCTCTGGGTCATGCATGTCTCCTTGCTCATCTCGGGTCAATATCATAGGTGCGACGATGTTGTTAATTCGCGGGTTGGTATCGATTGATGCTTCTGAAAGTGTTGATTGTTGCCTGCCTACGAATAGTGTCGATTGATGAAGTTTGAGTGTCAATTCTGCTCGCATTTCCTTGCGGATTGATATCACTCAAATTACCCTAAGGAGTGACTTTACTCTCTTAAATACGAGGTTCAGTTGTAGTACTTAGGGATCGAATCCACAGAGATCTAGTGTACAAATAAGATGCAATCTTAGTGACTATGCTAGGTTGAAAATGGTTTAAAGTAAATTGCAGGTTTGTTGAGTAATGTAAGATAACTCAGTTGAAAGGTTTTGGTTTAAGACAATAAAGAAAAGTAGTTAGATTCAGGGTAGGTATTCAGAAATTCAGGATTATAAATACTATAAATGCTAACAAGTTGCTTGCATGATATGTCAGAGCTCAACACTATTAAATGAATCCATCAGCTCTCGCAATATTTAGATCATCTATTACTTAGATGCTAAATGGTGTTTGCGGTCAGCTTTATCGCCGACAGTATCGATCGATTATTCGATAGGAATATCGACCGATACACCTCTAGCTACGTCGATCGATTACTCTACAGGAGTATCGATCGATCACTCTAAGAAAGATTTATGCGCGAGTTGATACAATTCTCACCATGATCTTAGATTAGCTCTCGCATGTCTCAAGAGGGTCATAGCATGTTTAGGATGTTATCAGGAATTGCATGTAATGAATAATGCAATCCAAGTTCATGTTCTAGGTAGCTAAGCTAGAAAAAGCATTAGTGAACAATCCTAACAATAAATATCACAACTATAGCAAATATAGGCTGGGGCTAATCCCTCATATCCTATTTAAACCCTAAATCTAACAAATGAATCTACTCAGACATGACTAAGTAGTTCATAGCAACAAGGTAATAATAGGAATTCATAGATCTATTAGAGGGTGAACACTTAGGTCCCAATCACAAATCTCTTTGGATCTCTCCTCTAGATCTAGAATCCTATAACCTTTGTTAAGAAGAACAAATAAAGAACTGAATAGAACTTTATTGAGAACTTGCAAAGTAATGAAAACAGTAAAAGAAATAAGTAGAAGAAGATGGAGGTAAAACTCTCTAAAAACTTATATCTAACTTATATCTCTGCCAAAACACTTAGGCACATATAAATATGAGTTCATTAGGTTAAAAAACTCGTTAGGGGAAATCTTGTAAAATGTGATGTCTTGGGCTTCAAGTTCGGCCAGGTCCAATTTGTCTTATGCCGCCTCAGTATCGATCGATAGTACAGGGTGTACATCGATCGATTTTGGTCTCGATGTATCGTCCTTCGGCTAATGTGTGTCGATCGATAGCACAGAGTGTGCATCGATCGATGTGTAACTATGGGTGTCGACCTCTGGTCTTGATCACGGGTGAACTCTTCTTTAAGCTCAAAAAAGGCACCTAAAACATCACTTTTCTCCAAAATTCTCCTGAGCCTGAAAACATACCTAATAGAGTCCAAAACATAGATAATAGTAGTAAAAACACTTTTATACCATGAGTAAAAACAGGTAAAATCCATGGTATATCAACTCCCCCAGACTTAACCTTTTGCTTGTCCTCGAGCAAACACACATGCAGTCTTTATGAAAGAGGTTTTAAAAAGCAGGGACTAAATCAAATTCAAACTTAGAATCATAACCTCTACTTTGTTGCAAACCACATTTGAGAATCTGTCAATCACAGAAGCACATTATGCAATATCCTAATCAAACAACCTTGATCATCTAGCCAACAACTTAGAAATCATGTCTGACTAACCCCTCTACTGATTTCATTTCTGTACATAAAAATAAAAGTGCATGCTTTACCTTGGGAGTATCGATCACAGGATGCAAGGTTGCTCAAACAAGTATCAAGATCTGCAGGTAAAAATTAGTTCCTATCCTCTCTCTCTCTATTATTTCTCTCCTAGTCAAGTATGCTTTCATTTGCAAGATATTGACCAAGATTGGACAGGATTCCATGAATCAAGCCTTAATGGTTGCAGCCACCAAGTCCTGTTCACTTCTTTTTGACCTATATCCTAGGATTCATTGCGAAGCAAGTGTTGAAGGGGGTAACCACCAAGCCCTGTTCGAACCCTTTACCTATAGAACTCTTATGAATCAAGTCATGAGGGGGGTAACCGCCAAGCCCTGTTCGAATTCCTTCCTTAGTAATAACTAACTAGTTCTAGAACATATATTTAAGCTAATTTTCGATTTTTTTTAAAACTGAATAGAAAACTGAAATAAAATTAAATCTAAATTCGAAAATGAGAGAGAGAGGGTGATAAAACTATCTACACAAGGCTTTACCTTCCAGACTTGTTTAAAGCATCTGATCCCATGTATACCAAGCCCCAAGACAAGCAGAGAATGTCAGGTTAGGTTGGAAATCAGCTTTGGTTCCTCCAGACAATCAATGAAAGCGTTGTCATAGCTGATAGGTGATCAACTTTAGCATCTATAGTACATTCTGCATCAACAAATCTAAGAGTGGTGCCTAAAAGATTGGTTAGATAAAAAGTGAAAATTTATATTATCATTATCCCTTTTGACTCAATAAAAACCATTTTGAAAACATTTTTAGATGAAGTCAAAAGGTAAACAGCATCAGTAATCATCCCCCCAGACTTAAATCATACACTGTCCCCAGTGTATAACCAGTCCGGTTAAGGCATAGGCAAAAATAAAATACTGATATCGAAATAGTTAGAGCGATATACCTGACCGTGATGCGTATCGATCGATGGTGAGTCGTCTTCGTCGATCGCTATTGTTTGGTGCATGTTGATCGATATCGACTGTGTCATGTCGGTCGATTTTAGTGGTAATCGTCTAATCGTAACTGCAAAGAAAAACAAATACGAAAAATAAAATCCTAAAGATAAAAATGAAATGAAAAATTACCTAACAGTGGGTTGCCTGCCACTCAGCGCTTTGATTATAGTCATCTAGCTTGAATTTGGATGGAATGAGCTACTGAGATGAAGTCCAGGTATCGATCGATGTGGATGGTGCAGGCTTCATATCGATGGTGCAGGCTTCATATCGATCGATGTGGATGTAACTCCAAAGATCTTCAAGTTCCAGCTCAAGACGTTGAACCTTCTTGAGTAATGCCTGGTCTGCACTGAACATCCAGTTCATCTCACTGCGTAGCTTGTCTGTAGCCTCCTCTAGACTCTTTTCCATGGAGAGCTTTTCCCATTTGCGTTCTCCAAGTAGACCAGTGAACATCTCGTTGATCTCGTCTTTGGTGTAGGTTTCTTACACCAATTCCCTTCTTGTAAATGAACTAGCGTGCTCTGGTAAGCAGATGTAAGAGCGCTCGTCCATTGAAGTTCTTTGAAGTAGTTTCTTGATGTCGTCTTTAGAAACTCTGATGACGTCACCATCTATTCCTCTAGCAAACCCTTTCTTGTCTCTGTAGACCCCATACTCATCTCTGCTCCCAAAAGAATTTTCGAACTCCATATCGAAAGGCTCTCTTTCCGAATTCAGGACGCCTATCGATCGATGTCATCGACTCAGTATCGATCGATGTCCTTTGGAAATCTGGGTCCTTCGTGTTGAGATGATTATCCTCAGCGTCCTGTGGATCGGCTGTTGTGTCTGCCTCCTGGTGCTGATGATGGTGGTCTGGTCCGTAGCGTTGCTGCTGGAATAGGTTTTGGGATCCGTTGGCTAACTGTAGGACGTCTGCAATGTCCTCTCTTGATATGTGGGGTGTTCGTCCATCCATTGAGCGTGCAAAGCCTTTTGAATCCCTGAAAATACCAAACTCATCCGGATTAGATTACCGAAATCAAGTACATTTGAATTTGTTACCTCGAAGGTTTGATGTATGTATCGGTCGATGGCACAGGTCCGGAATCGGTCGAAGGTTGTTCAGGCCTATCGGTCGATTGTGTTGATGCCATGTCGATCGATGAGACTTCCTCGGGTTGGGTGATGTATGTTGGCATGGCGGTCTCGACCGCGAAACTCTCGTGCTGGTAATCGCTTGCCCAGCTCCCGATTGAGTAGTCTCCGTCTCGCTTGTTGTTGACTGTGTTGTCGAATGATGCGAGGCAAGTAGTATCGATCGATGGGGAGAAGGCCTTGTCGATCGATGCTTGATTCGGAGGTTGTGGTGGAGAAGTCAATCTTCATCTTCTGGAAGGTTATGACACTCTATAGCTCTCTCCTCCTCGTAATCATCAGTATACTCCTCAATGTGAGTAGTATCTACAGCATGTGGTGGGATGTAGTAGTCGTTCTCCCACTCGTTTACTTCGAAGTCACCATCTGGAAACTCCTCCTCGATCTGGTTGAATAGTGAATCGATCGATGACCATGTATGTCTGTCGATCGATGTCAGTTCACTAGAGTAGATCGATGAGACAGTGCTGCTATCGATCGATTCGGTGGACTCTGTCTCGCTTGCGTCTTGTGAATCATATTCATCTCCACTATAGCAAACAGCTACAAGGTCTGAGCCGTCTTGGATCTTCTTAGGGACCTTGATGACTCGTACTGGATAATAGTAGACTGTAGGATTGATCAGGGTTATGCACAGTTTGTTTGTCTGAAGGTTGCAGACCGCTCCAACTATGGCTAGGAAGGCTCTTCCAAGTAGCAAAGAAGTAGGTAGGGTTACCTTGACGTTCGAGACATGGAAGTCTACTGGAATTAGGGCTTCTCCTATGGTAACCTCCAGGTTTCTCACAATTCCTCCAAAGTTCTGCTGAGAACAATCCACAAAGATGAACGATTCTTCAGTAGGCTCTATCTTCAGACCTAGATGATCTGCTATCACCTTGGGTAGGGTGCTAACTCCAGATCCTGTGTCACATAGGGCACGTGGGAAGTTTATCTCTTGGACTGAGCAAGGAACAACAAACTTCCCTGGATCACCCTTCTTCTCAAGTTTGATGTCTTCTTCTGTCTCCTTAGTTTCTCTGAAAAACATTCACAATCTGTGTGAAAAGTAGGCTTCTTCAAAGGGTTTCTCTGTAGGTATTTTTAGAACTCTCTTTCTGAAACTTGCCAACTCCTTCTCATTAACTCTTGTTTTAAGGTGTTTAGGAACCTTCTCTTTCCTTTTTCTGAGAACTCTGCCATCTTTTTCCTTTTCTATCTCCATTGGATCAATGATATCCTTGGGCTTCTTCATTATGGCGGTTGGTGGGTTTCTGGGAGGCTTAGATTGCTCCCGGAGTGCATTAAGTCGTGCAACATCTATCTTGGGAAGTTGCACTCGGCGTGTGATAATTGAATATCGATCGACAGGTTCTGGAGTGTGTCGATCGATTTCCTTATCCTTTGGTCGATCGATGGGACATCTGTCCTGTCGATCGATGTTGTGAGGGCTGGGTGGATGCGGGTGCTTTGCTGCGAACTCCTCCTGAGTAAGTATCTTCACGGCGTTGCACTCGTGAGTGGATTCTTCAAGATCCATCGGTCGATGCTCGTCTGAATCCATCGATCGATTGTGGTTTGCGTACATTGATCGAAGTTCACGTCCGGACATCGGTCGATACCATTGGTTGCCGCCAATACTCATGGAACTTTCGATCTGGAAGTCTCCCTCTTGCAGCTTCTCTTGCTTCACCACTCTCCAAAAATCATCTTCTATGATAGCATTGACGTTGTGGCATGTTGCTTCTTCTCCCATCCCTTTTCCTAAGGCTTCCTGCTTCTTAACAGCTTCTCCTGTCTGAATCACCTTAGTCTCTAGTTTCTTCACATGAGTACTCAAAGCATCAAGCTATGCGTTCAACGTGGTGTGGACAGCGTCAATCTTTCCATTGAATTTCACCTCTAATTGCTGCTGGCTTTAAAGAACTTTGCTGAGCATGTCTTCTAGCTTTCCTTCTGGGGTTGGTGTGGGTGGCTTCATTTAAGATGACTTTTCATAACTCCTGTTGTTGTTGGGGTTGCTGCTGTTGAAGTTACCTCTCTGTCCTGCGAAGTTTCTGTTTCCTTGGTTTCCAGATCTCTGAAATCCAGTTCCACTGATCCAGTTGACTTCTGCTTCTATGTAGTCATCTTCTTCATCAGCTTTTGCATCCTCAACTGAGCAGATTTGCTTGTTTAGCAGCTTCTGAACATTGTCAAGTGTAGCTTGTACCTCAGTTATCTGTTCCTTTCCAAGGAACGCTGCAGATCTTGCTTTCACAATGTTCTTCATGCTGTTGCTGGATGCTAGGTTGTCTATTAGCTTCACAGCATCTTCAGGATTCCTTGTGGTGAAGTTGCCGTCACTCGCAGTGTCCAGAGCCATCTGATATTTCAGCGTGATGCCTCTTGAAGAAAGTGCAAAGCAGTTGCACCTTGTTGAATCCATGGTGTGGACAATCTCGCTGGTAAGACTTGAATCTGATCCAGGTATCCTTGAATGACTCTCCAAGCTCCTGGTTGAATGTGGCAATTTTCCTCCTTAAGTCTTCAGCGCGCGCATCATCAAAGAAGTTACGCAAAAATGCGTTTTTGATGTCGCTCAAGGATGTAAGAGATCATGGTGGTAGCTGCTTAAGCCACTGTAAAGCTTCTCCAGATAAAGAGTTTTTGAAGAGCTTACAGAGAAGGTAGTCCACAGGGACTCCATTGGCTTTGATAGCAGATATGAGATCCTCGAACCTCTCCATATGGTCCATGGGATGCTCATTGGACAGCCCACAGTAGGGTGTCTGTCCCAAAAGGGTGTAGTACTACGGCTTGAGCTCGAAATCGCCTCTCTAAATAGCAGGAGGACGAATGGCTGATCTGTTGGTGTAGAACTGATCTTGACGGTTGTAGTCAGCAAGTGTTCGAGCAGCCTCTCTTACAGGTTGAACAGCTCCTGTAGGTGCAGTTTCTGGCTCAGGGATCACTTCATTCTGAGCATTGAGTTTCTGACCTGCTTCATTACGAAGGTGACCTTCTTGGTCACGCAAGTCTCCATTCTCATTTCGTATGAGAGTAATAGGCGTAACCATGACTCGATATACATATAGGGGTATCGATCGATGTCGGCTGAAAGGTGTCGGTCGACGGTGAAGTAGTGTCGGTCGACATGAAGGTGCGAGTATCGGTCGACGAAGACGGTGTCTCGGTCGGCAGGGGTGCGTCGGTATCGGTCGACAGACAGTTTTTGATGTCGATTGATGTGGAACGGATTTCCTTGCGGATTGAACGTTCCAAGCTAGCAGGGTCTTCTGAGAACAAAAGTTGAGATTCCTAGTTGCTTCTGATACTGCTGGGCATGTACCTGAAAAGACAAAAAAAAAATTTGTGTCAGAAAACAAATAAAAATGAAAAAAATAACCTAGACCTAATCAGATTAAATCCTATTGTATCAAAGCTCCCCGGCAACGGCGCCAAATTTGATATCACTCAAATCACCTTAAGGAGTGACTTTACTCTCTCAAATAAGAGGTTTAGTTGTAGTACTTAGGGATCGAATCCACAGAGAGCTAGTGTACAAATAAGATGCAATCTTAGTGACTATGCTAGGTTGAAAATGGTTTAAAGTAAATTGCAGGTTTGTTGAGTAATGGTAAGATTACTCAGTTGAATTGTTTTGGTTTAAGACAATAAATAAAAGTAGTTAGATTCAGGGTAGGGATTCAGGAATTCAGGATTATAAATACTATAAATGCTAACAAGTTGCTTGCATTATATGTCAGAGCTCAACACTATTAAATGAATCCATCAGCTCACGCAATATTTAGACCATCTATTACTTAGATGCTAAATGGTGTTTGCGGTCAGCTGTATAGCCGACAGTATCGATCGATTATTCGATAGGAATATGGACCAATACACCTCTAGCTACGTCGATCGATTACTCTATAGAATTATCGATCGATCTGCTAAGCAAGCTTTATCTGAAGTTGATACAATGCTCACCATGATCTTAGATTAGCTCGCATGTCTCAAGAGGGTCATAGCATGTTTAGGATGTTATCAGGAATTGCATGTAATGAATAATGCAATCCAAGTTCATGTTCTAGGTTGCTAAGCTAGAAAAAGCATTAGTGAACAATCCTAACAATAAATATCACAACTATAGCAAATATAGGCTGGGGCTAATCCCTCATATCCTATTTAAACCCTAAATCTAACAAATGAATCTACTCAGACATGGCTAAGTAGTTCATAGCAACAAGGTAATAATAGGAATTCATAGATCTATTAGAGGGTGAACACTTAGGTCCCAATCACAAATCTCTTTGGATCTCTCCTCTAGATCTAAAATCCTATAACCTTTGTTAAGAAGAACAAATAAAGAACTGAATAGAACTTTATTGAGAACTTGCAAAGTAATGAAAACAGTCAAAGAAATGAGTAGAAGAAGATGGAGGTAAAACTCTCTAAAAACTTATATCTAACTTATATCTCTGCGAAAACACTTAGGCACATATAAATATGAGTTCATTAGGTTAAAAAACTCGTTAGGGGCAATCTTGTAAAATGTGATGTCTTGGGCTTCAAGTTCGGCCAGGTCCAATTTGTCTTCTGCCGCCTCAGTATCGATCGATAGTACAGGGTGTACATCGATCGATTATGGTCTCGATGTATCGTCCTTTGGCTAATGTGTGTCGATCGATAGCACAGAGTGTGCATCGATCGATATGTAACTCTGGGTGTCGACCTCTTGTCTTGATCATGGGTGAACTCTTCTTTAAGCTCAAAAAGGCACCTAAAACAACACTTTTCTCCAAAATGCTCCTGAGCCTGAAAACATACCTAATAGACTCCAAAACATAGATAATAGTAGTAAAAACACTTATATATCATGGGTAAAAGCAGGTAAAATCCATGGTATATCACGGATTGTACGCTCTAGTTGATTTGGGTCTGACAGTGGTAAGAGATCTTTTCTCTTGCTGCTTCTGGTGTTGCTTTAGGGATGTCAAAATGAGTTAGCTCGCTCAACTCAGCACGGCTCACAGTGAGCTCGGATATTTCATGAGCCAACTTAGCTCAACTCATTAATTATATGAGCTTCAATATGTAAACTCGAACTCAGATCATCTATATCATGAGTTAAATGAGATAACTCGTGATCAAAACTAAAAATCATAAAAATAATTATAAAATAAATATTTTCATAATATAATTTAGAATTAGTCAAAAACATAATATAGTTTTAAATTAATCCGAAAATCTATTCCACATAAGAGTCTTGAGATGATTCATGTTCAAAATCTTCATCTATTCAAATTATAAAGATATATATTCTACATGAGAGTCTTATGAATATTTTGTTTTAGATTTTAATTCTAAAGATATATGATATGAGGATTGATATCAATATTCTTTTACATTTTTTATATATTTATACATTTTAATTTTAGAAGATAAATATGATTAATATAGAAATTATCTTTTTTACATAAGAAAAATAGAAGTCATCTATATATATATGTATGTGTATATATATTAATTATAAAAACGACCAAGCTCATGAGTTAGCTCATGATCATTAAAGATCGCTCATATAACTCGTGATCTAATTTAAACTCGATCATTAAGCTCATTTATTAAAGGAACCTAAAAACCAAAAATCATGCTCAGGAAAAACCGAACCGAGCTGAGCTGAGCCAGCTCATGAGCTTTAACTTATTTTGACACCCCTACTGGGCATGCACCTGAAAGACACAAGAAAATAAATTTCTTAACATTAAAACTAAAAAAAAAAACAAAAAACCTAGACTAAATCTATAAAATCCAATCTAATGGTGTATCCAATGCTCTCTGGCAACATCACCGAATTTGATAAGATCAAATTAACCCTAGAGCCAACTCTCTCAAGTAAGAGATCAGATGTAGCATTTGGCACTACAACAAATATGGCTTTTCATAGCATACAGTTAACGCTATTATATGGTATTCATAGCGGTTTTATAAATGATATAATAAAAGATGCTATAATAGAATACCTATATACTATAGCGTTTTAGCAGGACGCTATCGTAGAGTAGCCTATAATAGCATTACGGTTATGCTGTGTTACAGTTATTTATTACACATTACTCGTGTTATTTGGATTTATATAACAGCTGTTCTGTTATGCTGTATTAAACTTATTAATAGCAAATAATTCATGTTATATTAAATGGTGTAATAACATTTTTAGGTTGCTATATATAATTGTAAAATAGCAATATTCTGTAGCCATGAATTACGTTGTAGTAGCTCTACATTGGTGCTATTTGATGATGTGTAGTAGCAGTGGTATTGAGTTATGTATATATGAATTATAGCTTCTATTTTGTGCTAGCAAGTGAGTGTATCATGAAATAGCTTTTATATGAATTGTAGCTTATTTTATATGCTATTTCGTGCAATAAAATAGCTTTTCGGATTATAATAAATCGTTCACCATAAATAAACCAAATTCTCATACAGAAATAAACCAAGTCTGAAATTTCATTTCTCCATAATAGAAATACAATGTCATAATTAAGTCCCAAAGAAAGAACAAACCAAAGAAAGAACACAAGTCTCATTTGCAAGAAGTACCATATGCTCATTAGTAATTCTAAAGCAATGAAAGTAGAAAACCATACAGTTTTTATTCCTCCTCAAACGATGACAACTTTGTCTTCAGGCCATGATATAGTGGTACCGAGATCATCCTCCATACAGTCAATTGCAGACGTAGGCCTCCAAATCATCGCATCATTCACTTTGAACATCAACCCACACACGAACTGCATTATTGCCCAACGGAACAAAATGCACTAACTGTTCTGGGTTGTTCGAAGACCAGCGTCCTTCTGCAACAACTACTTTCTGACCGGTAATTTCCAGCAGTTTGCACTTCTGACCCTCCTTCACAATCTGTATAGGAGAACGATGTCAAATAGTGTAAGTAATATGTACATGTTAGCAACTTTATCACTTATACGATCACAACCTACTAATACACTTACACTTACCTTCTGAGAGATTGAAGGAGATAGTGAAAATGGTTTTGAAATCTTAGCATGAGCTGGTGGAATGTGTACTTGTGAGTTCGTAGGAAGAGATGCTGTAGCTGGTGACTCTGTGTTTAAATTGTCGAATAAAACTCTGCTCACTGCCCATGCTACAAACGACTTCAAACAGTCACGAAGGTTTGAGTGTTTTTCTGTTGGCCGCCAAAGAAATGCCTGAGGTACCGTTACCGCATCTACATATACTTTAATAGCATTTGGTCCAAGAGGAAGGCCATACACCAAGGCTTTGGGATCACGACTCTCCCAACCACCTTCAGAAACTGTTTCTTCATCATTTGTTAGCCAATGTAGAAGTTTGTACTTGTTCATTTCTATTTTTTCTGGGCTCTGTCAAACAAATAAATCCAACATAGGAAACACATTAGTAGATTTGAGAAAACAGAAACTTAGCCCTCAAAATGAGATGAGGAATGAAAACCTTACATTAGCGGGAATGTCATCTGGAGGGAACTCCTCGTCAAGAACAAGAACAGAATCCTAAGGCCACGCAACAGTTTCTCTTACAGCCTTCCCTATGGTGTACATTTTCGGAGCCGGTCTCCAAAGAAATGCATCTTTTTCAAAAGCCTTCTCAACTACCACCTTAACTGAATTAGGGCCCAATGGTACATTGTTAACAAACTCCATTTCATCAGAAGACAGTAAACGACCATCGGCTACTTTGCATTCCTTGTCACACCAATCGTATAGAATACACTTAGGCTGCGGTGTCCTTTTGTTTACACTCTACAAATATTAATCAACACAACAGTTACATTCCGTTCAAGTTCAGCAAGAATACTTATTGCACTAGTACTTACTCTTGGTGCTGAATTTTCACCCTCTTCCGAGTCTGGCCGCTGCAAATTGACATTAAAATTCGGTTAGCATTTTGCAAAAATCAAGAACCAAAGGACAGTTACTCTTTCAAACTTAATAGACTATTCATTTTAGCAAGAGCCTCATGTAATTCGTTGACCTGCTGCTTCAACTGAATTTGTGTCTGTTGCATTTCAGTCACATACTTGCTCTTCACTTCGAAAAAAGCAAGTTTTCTCACACTCATTCCTCTACCCATTGCCCTCAATCGTCCAGGATTGTCAGGTCCTAAGATCTGAGTAAGAGTGTCATTTTTTGGTATTGATGATGATGATCCTGGATGATCAAACCGAATAACCTCATTCGCCTTTTCCTGAAACATGTTGGAGTTATGTTTAAGTAGTTTAACTCTAATGTAAAACTCAGAAGCGAATAAGATAAAGAAACAAGGAATTACTATTTTCTCAGCAGCATCCGTGTTGACGGCTGTCCTACCTACGCGGCCTGGACTGCTTGGACGAAAGAACCACGCGGGTCAAGGGCCACAGGTCAGCTCACCCAAGCGGGACGAGGCCGGTACGAGGACAGCGACATGCGCGGGACGATACACGCGGGTCGCGTTACCCGCGCGGGACGAGGAATGGACCAAGACGGGATGCGCGGGCTGGACGTGTGCGGGCTGGACGAGGCCGTGTTACCCTGAGCGTTTTTTTTCACCCTCTCTTCCTATTGGTCGAGATTAAATGATTCCAGGGCCATTTTGGTCAATTGTCTTTATGTTTTTAAGGGTTTTCAAGCCTCCTATAAATTCTCTTGTAATCTTCTTTGTGAGAATAACTTCTTTTCTCTTGAAGAAAAGAACACATTTGGATCTTGAAGAAAGTTTGAATCTTGAATTCTTTTTCATCATATTCTCTTGTATTTATTGGATTATCTTGCTCACTATCATGTTTAGCCTTGAATTATCCATGGTTTTAAGGTTATCCATGTCTATTAGTGAATAGATCTATCTAGGATTCATGGGCTTGGAAGACTAAGGGTGGTTAGGTGTAGATCTAAGATGTTTTAGTGTAGATCCTTCTTGATCCTTGCTTGTAGAGTGTTCTTATTGCTATTTTGGAGTTGGCCTCTTCAAATTAGAGCCATAGGCATTTCATGCCCGAAAGGTGTTTGATGAAATACCTGAACCAACTCTCCAATGCTTTTAACATCCTTTACCTAAGGGATTAGTTGTTAAAGGTGTTAAGATAGCTAATAGACTTGTTCTTATTGATTGCTTTCATATTATTCAACCTAAGGGATTAGATGCTTGAGATATGTTAGTGAATGAGCATTCATCTAGGGATAGAGCTTGCTTAGGATTGTGTCTAGGCCTAAGGTGTTAGATTGATTGAAAGTTTGCCATCTTAGTTTCAAACTTGATCACCAAAGGTCAATTCCCTTGCCCCATGAGTCCCCTTGCCTCATACTGAAAGAAAGTTCACTCCTTTATTGCATTTTTAGTATTATCTTAGTTCATAATCATCTTCACTCAATGGTTGCACTTATCTTAAGCATGGATTCTCTTTGCATTAGAATCACTTAGGATTGGTTCGACAATCTCTTATACTACCATATTTGATTAGGAGCCTTGAAAAACCATAGCATCAAATTGGCGCCGTTGCTAACTTCTAAGTTGATTTTGACATTGGGATTTAGTCACTTGCTTGAGACTAAGTCATTTTTCTTTTATTGTGTTAGTGCTTCTCCTTGTTCTTCTCCCTTTGCATTTCAGGTGTATGATAACAAGAAGCAGAGGTGCATCAAACTTGATTCCCACTGTTGAAGAGATTGCTGCACTTGAGAAGGAGATAGCAAGAAAGAGAAGAGAAGAAGAGCAACAGACTCACTTGCAGAGATTGGGGTTTGATATGGAGAATCAGTGTTGGGGTCAAAATCGGTCAACGACGAAATCGTGACCCGAAAGTCCTCGAAAGAAAAACCAAGTGACGATCAAAACCAAGAAACGGGTCGTCACTCGGTAAACTCACAAGAAGGCATGAACGGACCGTGAGCCCCGGGGATCAACGAAGGCAAGCAGGTACTGGTGGATGCAGGACACGGCACGGGCGGCAGGCTTACCCTGTCCCGTCTGGCGCCGGCGGCAAGGGTCCTAGTACCCGTCTATGCAATCGTCTCGTGATCTCGGGCAACGGCAGCACTTGGTCCCTTAAACCCATGTCCGGATTGTTAGCAAACTACAATGATTCATCCGCAAAGCCTTCTCGATTGTTTAGAAGTCCATCTTTTAAACGTCTAAAGTTCGAAGCCACATTACTCAAACCCTTGAAAATGGTTATCTCGAAATTTACGGCTAAAGATCCTTCCAAAACTCAAAGAATTCCCGCCAAACGACTAGCGGGGAAGATCGAACAAAGGAAAAACCCACGGACGGCTAGACGGCTAGCATCGGCACGCGCGTCACACGGGCGGCCTGGCCGGCGCAGCGTCGCACGGGCGCCTGGCGCCAGCGACGCCCGCCTGGCGGCAGCGTCCATGGGCGCCTGGCGCCGGCGGCGCGCGTCTGGCGCCTGGCGCCGCGGCACGCGTGCGCCGGCCTGGCGCCCGGCGGCATCGTCGCGCTGGCGGCCTGGCCGGCGGCGCAGCGTCGCGGGCGACCTGGCCCGGTGACGCAGCGTTCCATGCCGCCTGGCGCTGGCGGCAAGCCCTGACGCCGGTCGATGGCCCTCGTCCTGGTCTCGGTCCCATCATGCTCGGTCTGATCCCACCTTGGCTTGTTTGGATCAATCTTCGTGAGTTTGGTACGATCACAGTTATTCTAAAACACCAAACATCTCGACTATACGAGGAATTGGGGCTCCTTCGAAAACCGAAACCTTCAAAGACTGTTCTTTCAGAAAGTAACAACGTCTAAACGGCCCGACGTGGCCAAACGGCCCACTTACGATTTTCCGAAAGGAAGGATAACTATGACGGTTTATCCTTATCCTCACATAAGAGATAAATGTCAAGTTTCCAAAGGATAAATGTCAAGTTTCCAGAAGATAAATGTCAAGTTTTCGAAGATAAATGTCAAGTTTCCGATAAACACGAAGATGGACGAAAATGGAAAAAGCCCGGCCCAGCCTGGAAGATAGACCGTCTTAAGAAGAGTATATAAGGAGAGCTTTGGGCGGGAGCAAATCATCACCAAACTTCGAGCACTTAACACTTAGGCTTTAGCATTCTTTTTGTTTTCACTAGCGACTCAACTAGGTTAGAACTTAGGTTGCTAGACTAGCGAACTTGCCGACAGCTCGTGAGCCAAGGCTTTTACCTGTTGTTCACGCCAAACGGATTCGAAATAAGATCTTTCGCTCTATTCTTCTTACGATTTTATTTCGTTTTCATATTTTCTTTGTCGCTGATTGTGTCGTGTGCGCCCAGCAGATATCCGGGACCTTCAGGGAAGGCTTGGTTCACTTGGCTTTCCTCCAAATCAACTTAATTTGACGGTGCGAATTTCGGTTCCCACAGTTTGGCGCTAGAAGGAGGGGTTACGGATCTATCTATCTCGCAACTGCACACGCTCGATCATGTCTACTGACGTCACCAAAGATCAGCCAGCGCTAGACGGAACACCCGTCGACGCCAACGTTGAAGACTCCAGCTGGAGATCGTCCACAGTCACTGCTGATGCAAACACGAGGCTCAGGCAGATGAAGGAACTGTTTACCTCCCCGAACGCAGACGGAACAACAGGACAAGCTGATAACCTCGCTCGCAAAACAGGTTGACACCTTAACTGCGAGGAGCAAGTTGCCGCGCAGATCCACCAAGGCACGCCACGGCAGAAGACTCGACTTCGGATCTCCCGAAGCACGAGAAAAAGATGCCCCGAAAGAGCCCACTCCGAGGAAACGGCTTCGAAAGGACAGCAAACGACCTCGCAGAACCTTCCACTCCCGGCTACGGGAAACAAGGAAAGCGACGTTGAGCGCATCGATCTAGATATCAGCGACCAATCGGATCCTTCCGATGAAGACGCTGACATCCACCCCAGGAGGACCCGAAGCCAGTCCGCTCGGCAGACGGTATCCTTCGAAAGGCCCATGACAGAAGAGGAAGAACTCTACTGGATGGAGACAGAAGAACTCGCGGAAGATCAAACTCGGATCCATCAAAACCAGCGCCGACAAAATCGGAGGAACGCCGGTAGAAATAGCGAGATCCATGATCTCCGCGAATCTCTTAAGAAGACCGTGGCCGAAGTGAATGCGGTGAAATCGAAAATCCATCAGGCGACCAGTTCCGCCCCCGAGATCGATAGACTTCTCGAGGAAGCACAGAAAACGCCGTTCACCGCTCAGATCACGGAAACACGCATCTCAGACCCAGGAAAAATTAAAATCCCGGTCTATGACGGTACGACGGATCCTAAGTCGCACCTGCAGTCTTTCCAGATCGCAATGGGTAGGTGCAAACTCCCGGAGCGCGAACGAGACGCGGGTCATTGTCTTCTCTTCGTCGAGCACCTCAAGGGCGTTGCGCTCGAATGGTTCTCCCGGCTCAAAAGGAACTCCATCGGAAGCTTCCGCCAACTGGTCTCGGCGTTCCTCAAACAATATTCCATGTTCATGGATAGAGAGACGTCCGACGTTGACCTATGGAGTCTAGCTCAGAAGGAGGACGAGTCGCTCCGCGACTTCATGCGAAGGTTCAAACTGGTGATGGCCAGAGTAACGAGCATCAGCGACAATGTCGCAATCGACGCCCTGAGGAAGACTCTCTGGTATAAGTCGAAGTTCCGAAAGTGGATACTACTGGAAAAGCCGCGGACAATCCAGGATACCCTCCACAAAGCAACGGACTTCATCATCATGGAGGAAGAGATGAAGCTTCTATCGCAGAAGCACGGACCACAGAAAACGTCCTCAAAAGAAACCCTCGTAGCGACAAAACGTCCATCACGAAGGAAGACGTAAAGGCGAGCATAACTACGCCATCAACTCGAGCAAGGCAAAACCTCTGGAAACACCTGGACCAGGAACCAGTACAAGGATAATTCCTACTGAGAGTTCCACGAAACCAGAGGTCACTCCACTAACTGCTGCAGGTTCTCGGCGCTGGCTCGCCGCAAGCTCCTCACCGCTTAACTATCAAAGGTCAAGAGCATAAAGGACTTGCTCCTGGACTCCGACCGCCCAAAGAACAACAAAACTGTCTCCGAGGACCGCGCGACCGAAAATCAATCGGGTGAAAAACGCGGAAGGAGACAGGGCGACCAAGGAAACAACAACAATCGCCAGAGGGTAAACATGATCATCGGAGGATCACAGTTCTACCAAGACTCAGTCTCGTCGATAAAAGCCAACGGGCGAAAAGCCGAGACAAGTTCCAACTGCTCCTGGACTTTCGAGGAACAGGAAACTTTCGGAATCGACAAGCCTCATTGCGATCCTTTGGTTATCGACCTGGTAATCCAGGATCTCGAGGTCGGCCGCATCCTCGTCGATACGGGAAGTACGTTCATCGTTATCTTCCGCGACACCCTCTACAGGATGAAGATCCCACTTGGGGAAGTCGTTCCTGAGCCAAAACCTTTGACTGGGTTCTCGGGCGTCACTTCCATGACCCTCGGAAGAATTAAGCTCCCGGTCATGTCGAAAGAAGTCACAAAAATCGTCGAGCTCGCAGTAGTCGACAACCCAGCCATCTACAACGCCATCATGGGAACCCCTTGGATCAACTCCATGAAGGCAGTACCATCCACATATCACTTCGGCATCAAATTTCCGACTCCAACCGAATCGCAGCCATCCGGGGTAGTCAGAAACAGTTGAGACTTTGTTACCTAGCCGAAGTTCAAACTGCGAAAAGATTGAAGCGTAGCTGCCAACCCGAACGAGCAAAGGAATCACACAACATTCCTGAAGACTCGAAAAAAGATGATCCAGAATCATCCAAACAGGCAACGATTCAAGACAGCGACAAAGCCTCGAGTCCACCGCCATAAAAGCAGACAGCTCGACCCCAAACCGCCGATCCGACCAGCACGATCGAACGGCAACGCCGGGAGTAAAACGTTGCGATAACTATCAGAACTACGAGATGGCTTGATCCTCGAAGAGGCGTAGGCAGCTCGTTGAAACCCGCGAGTTCAGCTATCCTCCTCACCAAAGGGGTGGGTGCGATATCCTCTATACTCCCACAAAACGCGAAATATCCGCATGTACTCGAACTTTTCAAATTTTTAATAAAATTCTTTCTATCTTTTATGCTCACTTAACGCGTAAACACTACGGAAAACGAAAATCATATCTTCGAAAGAAGCGAGACGCCGCAACTTCTGAAAAAGATAACAAAACTCGATCATCCGCCAAAACAGTCCACCTGCGACTTAAAAAACAACTTATGCCCGTCGATTGGCCCCGGACGACTCAGAAACGTTTCACTCAAATACAAACTCGTAGTCAGACCTACAAGGTTCTCTTACATCCGACAAGGATATCATAGCTATACAAGAAACCCAAAATTTTGGTTTAGCGTCTCGGATAAACTCCAAAGATAGCTCGATTCTTTTAACACAAGTCATATAAGCCTGACTAGTCACGGACTTTAAACGAAAAGAATCATGAAGAAATCACTAACAGGCAAAACGAAAGCCGATCAGTCATCGCACAGCCTTAAAGCTGAGAGTAAGCCTAGGTCTTGCCCTAAACCCAGTCTTGCTGGATCTTGACATCTCACAGACATAGTATCGTATACGAGATCCCAAAACATGTCTCTTATCGCTTACACCTAAAACGCTCGCTAAAAAGTAGCATACGGACCAAGCGACAAAAAAAAGAGTTAGGATACGAAGTGACTACTCGCATTCTTTCCTCTACACTTGATGAAAGTATAAATCAAAACAAAAGACAAAATTTCGCAAATTTTCATATTTATAAAAGCCGCAAAGGCGGGATTCTAAGCCACCAACGGCCAGTCCCAGAACGTAAGAACGCAACCTCCAACGGTCGCAGAATAAAACTCCTAAAAAAAAAACGGCCACACACGGCCAAAACATACGATTCACAAAAGGAAGTCAACATTGAGAAATCCAGATGCGGAAATCCCGAATGAACTAGCAGGCTGGTCCACTTCCTCGTTCACGCCTTGAGCGTTCCCACCACCCTCGGCGTTCTCATCGGCTCCGCCTCCACGATCCTCGAAACCTCGATAGGTTCCCATAGTCTCCGGACTCTTTCTTCAACCGGAGGAACCAAAGACTCAGCATGGGCGCACTCGGCCATAAAATCCTTCATCTCAGCGATCTCGGAATAAAAAGAGAAATCCGGGTTCTGAGACTTGTAAAGGTTTACGACCGAGCCCCGGCACTCGCGGAAATCGCCAACAAACTTCTGAGCTTCTTTAAAACATTGAAACTCAGCAGCGAACGATTCCTCCCGTCTCGCCACCTCAGCTGCGACCATCCTCCTTCCTCTCCTTTCCACCCGAACAAAAGCTCGAGCATGAAGCTCAGCTTGCTTCGCATTCTGCGCCTTTACCTCTTGTCAGAACCGGAAAAGCTCTCGCTCAGCTTCTGTGGTCTTGAAGTTAGCGATCCTGGACTTGCGGAAACTGGAGTCGAGCGCATTGACAAACACTCTTAGTCCCTGCACAAATTCAAGACCAATAAACATACATATATGTGTAATCGAGAATACGGTTAAGAAGTTCAAAGAACAAAACCTCATTGATCCGCTGGGAACCTTCGGCAAAAAATTTATTGCCTCTTTTCTTCCTCCAGCGACTCATCAGTAACAAACTCCGGAGGAAGACCTTCAAAGAAGTTGTTGGGAAGTGGAAAATCGCTGGCTCCGCCTTTTTCCATTGGAATAAAACTAGGGTTTTTCCCCAACGGTGAAGGATCTTCCGAACCTTCCCCACCATCGATCTCTTTCCCTTTACGAGATCTCTGTTTACGCCTCCGAGTCGGGGCTTCGGTAACCGGTTCGGCGTCATACGATGGGACAGGGTCTCGACCGTAAAGCCTTATCGCGTCGAATCCGTTCGAGTGAAGGACTTCCAGAAAACGGTCTTTGACGAAGGAGGTCCCTCTTGACGAAAAGATCGCCATGCAAATGCGCAACCACCCGTTATCTACAAACGGAACTTTTCATTAAAACCCGCGCTTCGAATAACGAAATAGACGACGAGTTTTCGTCATATTACCTCGGTTGAAGTTCCATGCGTGCGGAAATAGATGGAGGCAGCTCTCCTCGACAGCACCATCTATTCGACATAGAAGAAACGCTCCTGCCACGACTTAGGGTTCAAGTGGTTCCCTGAATTATGGCCATGTCCTTCTTAGGCAGCATAGAGTAGTAACCGTCGCTCCCGTCGGCCGAGTGCTCCAAAGGCCTTCGAAATCACCCGGACTGAGATCGATTCCGAGCTCATAACTCGAGATCAGTACGCCAAGCCAACTCTCCAAGGCAGGGACGCTGAGCTGGCTGATCGAGAGTTCGAAGTGATGAAGCGCGCGAACAATGGTGCCAGGGATCGGGAACCACATGCGGCAATAAATAAGGAAGGCCTCGTAACATGTAAAGAAACCTTCCGGAGGATTCCTCGCACTCTCATTACCGACAGGGATCCGAATTTGACTCCTTCAGGAACCTGGTAAACATCTCGAAGAACCGTGAGATATTTACGAGAAACCAAGCTCGGCGTAAAAGGAGCACCAGGCTGCCTCAGAGGTCTCCTCGGAACAGGGATGTCTGGCAGTGATGGGGGCGAACCTACAAGGGCTCGGTAATACGCATTCTTCGCTTCCTCCTCGACAAACTCCTCCTGCTTCACCGTCACATGGGCAGGAGAATCACCCGAGGATGAATGGGAAGAAGAATCTCTCTTTGAGGATCTTGAAGACATTGTTCTTAGAGAGAGAGAAAGTATTCTTGAGAGAGAATAATTTTTTATGTTAAGGTAAGAGTGAATGAGGTTTCTTACTCCCTCCTTATAAAGGAGGTAAAATCACTATTTACCTCGACTTTCGGCAAATGATTACGTCTCTACACCTTTCCATACGGCTATACCGCAAGCCAGGACCCGAAAGGCATTACGATTCCTAGCTAGCTGGGGGGCTAACTATTGGGGTCAAAATCGGTCAACGACGAAATCGTCACCCGAAAGTCCTCGAAAGAAAAACCAAGTGACGATCAAAACCAAGAAACGGGTCGTCACTCGGTAAACTCACAAGAAGGCATGAACGGACCGTGAGCCCCGGGGATCAACGAAGGCAAGCAGGCACCGGTGGACGCAGGACACGGCACGGGCGGCAGGCTTACCCTGTCCCGTCTGGCGCCGGCGGCAAGGGTCCTAGTACCCGTCTATGCAATCGTCTCGTGATCTCGGGCAACGGCAGCACTTGGTCCCTTAAACCCATGTCCGGATTGTCCGCAAACTACAATGATTCTTCCGCAAAGCCTTCTCGATTGTTTAGAAGTCCATCTTTAAACGCCTAAAGTTCAAGCAACATTACTCAAACCCTTGAAAACGGTTATCTCGAAATATACGGCTAAAGATCCTTCCAAACTCAAAGATTTCCCGCACAAACGACTAACGGGAAAGATCGAACAAAGGAAAACCCACGGACGGGACGGCCTAGCACCGGCGGCATCGCCACGCTGGCGCCTGGCGCCGCGCACCTGGCGCTGGCGGCACGCCGCCTGGCGCTGGCGGCAGCCTGGCGCCGGCGCACGTCGCCACGCTGGCCGCCTGGCGCCGCAGCACGCCGCTGGCCGCCTGGCGCCGGCGCACCCGCCTGGCACCGCGGCACGCGTTCCGCAAGCCGGCCTGGCGCTGGCGGCAAGCCCCGACGCCGGTCGACGGCCCTCGTCCTGGTCTTGGTCCCATCATGCTCGGTCTGATCCCACCTTGGCTTGTTTGGATCAATCTTCGTGAGTTTGGTACGATCACGGTTATTCTAAAACACCAAACATCTCGACTATACGAGGAATTGGGGTTCCTTCAGAAAAACCGAAAACTTCAAAGACTGTTCTTTCAGAAAACCGTAACAACGTCTAAACGGCCCGACGTGGCCAAAACGGCCCACTTACGATTTTCCGAAAAGGAAGGATAACTATGACGGTTTATCCTTATCCTCACATAAGAGATAAATGTCAAGTTTCCAAAGGATAAATGTCAAGTTTCCAGAAGATAAATGTCAAGTTTTCCGAAGATAAATGTCAAGTTTCCCGATAAACACGAAGATGGACGAAAATGGAAAAAGCCCGGTCCAGCCCGCGAGAAGATAGACCGTCTTAAGAAGAGTCTATAAGGAGAGCTTTGGGCGAGGAGCGAATCATCACCAAACTTCCAGAGCACTTAGCACTTAGAGCGTTTTAGCATTCTTTTTTGTTTTCACTAGCGAGCTGCGACTCAACTAGGTTAGAACTTAGGTTGCTAGACTAGCGAACTTGCCGACAGCTCTCGTAGCCAAGGCTCTTACCTGTTGTTCACGCTCAAACGCGGATTTGGAAATAAGATCTTTCGCTCTATTCTTCTTATGATTTTATTTCGTTTTCATATTTTCTTTGTCGTACTGATTGTGTTTTAGTGCGGCCCAGCAGATATCCGGGACCTTCAGGGAAGGCTTGGTTCACTTGGCTTTCCTTCAAATCAACTTAATTTGACGGTGCAAATTTCGGTTCCCACAATCAGCTTCAAGATGGTGATGCCCTAGGGGGCAATGGTCCAAGAGCTGACAACATAAGACCACAGCGCCAACCACAACATCCACAGCAGCAAGCTAGAGCCATTGGAGCCTATGATCAACCTCACAATCATGGTCATAGGTTGGGAATCAGGCCACCAGCTGTGGAGAACAACAACTTTGAGATCAAATCAAGGCTGTTGCATTTGATTGAGAACAACAAGTTTCATGGCCTTTCTGTGGAGGATCCACTTGATCACCTGGACACATTTGATAGCTACTGTAGCATGTCCAGGACTAATGGAGTCTCTGAAGATGCTTTCAAGCTAATGATGTTTCCCTTCTCTTTGGGAGACAAGGCACACCAATGGGAGAAGGCTCTTCCAAGTGACTCTATTACCACTTGGAATGAGTGCAAGAAGGCATTCCTTGAGAAGTTCTTCTCTACCTCAAGGACAGCCAAGATCAGAAATGAGATCTCTAGCTTTCAGCAGAAGAACCTAGAGGGCTTTACTGAAGCATGGGAGAGGTTCAAGGGCTATTGGTCTCAATGCCCACATCATGGCTTCACCAAGGAGATTTTCTTAGTACCTTCTATAGAGGTGCTCTTCCAGAGTTGAGGAGCAGATTATACACAGCCAGCAATGGTTTCTTCTTGGGCAGAACTGAGCAGGATGCAGAAGAGCTGGTGGAGAACATGGCCAAGAGTGATTCAGTATACAGTGAGGAGCATGATAGAAAGAACAGAGGCAAACTGATGGAGATGATCAGCACACAAGGAAGGAGCTGAAATCTCTCCAAGAGAAGTTGGACATGATTCTTGCAGAGAAGGTTAAGCAAGAGCAGATTAACTCCGTTGGGAACCAGAAACAAGAGCAGCCTGCTGAGATTAATGAGGTTGATGGTTTAGAAGGTCAAGAGGAGCTGTGCTTCATCAATGCTAATGGCACATGGTACAGGAAAGAGCCCAATTTTCAGTACCAAAACAACTATCAGCAAAGGCTTTACTACAACAATCAGCAGGGAGGTTACCAAGCCAAGCAGAACTATCCTCAAGCCAACCAGTCTCCTCAAGCTCAAGCTCCAACTTCAAATATGGAGTCCATGTTCAAGCAAATCTTAGAAGCTCAAGAGAGAAATGCTAAGAACATTGGAGATGAGTTCAAGAACATCCATGCAAAGATTGATGGGACATATTCTGACCTCAACAACAAGTACATGCAACTTGCCTCTCATCTCAAAGCTTTGGAGAGACAGGTCGCCTCTCTGTCTTCATCCTCCAAGAGCCCAATTGGATCTCTACTAGGAAAACCAGAGAAGAATCCCAAGGAGTCTTGCAATGTTGTCCTCTCTACTACTTTTTCAGAGATTGAGCTAAGTGATCAGGAGAAAGAGGTGGATGAGATTGAAAGGCTAGTTCTTGGGACTGAGACTGGAAAATTTCAGAGATTGGTTGTAGCCACAGCTGAGACTAAGGTTGTGAAGGAAGCTGCCAAGAAGGTTGCAGTAAGAATTCTGAAAAGGGATGAGCCTAGGGCTGAGACACCAGTTGAGAAGAGTGCTGACCACAAACTGAAAGAGGTGAAGAAAGAAGACACTGAGGTCAAGTTATCACCCTATGATAAGCTCCCTTTTCCCCCAAAGAGTTCTCACCAAAGCTCAGAAGAAGGTGATCTCAAAGTTCAGGAAAGATCTTAGTGATGTTGGAGTCAAGCTTCCAGAGATTTCGGGTATGCGTGAAGCTCATGTCCAGATGATGCTCATCAAGGACATTCTAGACCACCAAGCTGAAGTGGCTGAACTTTTGGACATCTCCATTCTGAATATTGATCCACCAATCCCTCCAAAGTCCCTCCCTAAGCTTGAATCTCAAGGGAAGTTCACCTTGTCTTGTTCGCTTGGCAAGATCACTATGAATGATGCTTTGGTTGATAGTGGTGCAAATGTAAATGTGATTTCCATGGATATGGTGAAGAGTCTTGGGATTGAAAGCATGGAACCAGATACTTCTTCTCTCACCTTTGGGGACTCTTCTTCTACAACCCCAATGGGTATCATCAAGGATTTCCCTTTGAAGATTGGATCCTGCACCATACCTATTGACCTCACTGTTTTGAAGATGGCAACTACAAAGAGAGTTCTTTTGATCCCTGGCACTCCTTTCCTCACAACAGTTGCAGCTTACATTGACTATCCCAACAAGAAGGTCATCCTCATGCATGTGAACAAGGCTGTCTCCTATCCCCTCCAATCTCCATTGGATGTTGGCAATTGTGGGACAATCACTTGTGGGAAACAAGCTGTTGATAAGCCCCAAGATGAAGTGGTTGTTTGTGAGGAAGAAGGCCTTGCTAGAGAGTCTTCTAAGGAGTTGTGTGTTGCGCACTTTGAAAATGCTAAAAGAGAGGGGATGAGTGGAGCCTCAAAGGCTACTCATGGCAAGAATAAGATGGTGAAAGAACCCCATCCACCACCTCTTGATCTGATCCCACACACTCTTACTCTCCATCCAAAAAAGCTCAAGGATGGTGTCATTGAATACAAGATCAAGCATAAGGGCAAGTCCAGACCATTCTCAAGTGGTAGAGCCATCATCACTCCTCAGCTCCAAGATGACCCCATGAAGCTTTGAGCTTCTCTCTCAGGTCCTCACCATCACTCTTGAAGATGGGAAGGACCCTCCTTCTCACTAGTCCAAGAGACAAGGTAGTCAAGCTAGTGACTCAAAACAAGCTCACTTGGGAGGAAGTCCCAAGGTTATCCTTGTACATAGCTTTGCAATTTTGATTTTTCTTTAAGTTTTTAATAAAAATGGTTGAAGTTTTCAGGTTGAGCCTAGCACTAGAGGAGAGAAGAAAGGTGGTGAAACACCTAAGCCTTATGATTGCCATGTAGCAGCCTCCTCTAGTTGCTATGAATCAAGCCAGCTCCTAGCCCCAGACACCAAACACCACGCCCAAATCTCCTTCTGAGGTATCACTCCAACTCTTCTTGTATATACATTTGATTTTGTCTTGTTGGGGTATCTCCTTCTCTCTTACTCACACAGAGATTGTGTGATTTAAGTGTGGGAGAGGTACTAGGTATTTGATCATGTTTGCCTTGTGGATTGTGAGTCTCATGCATTGCATTGTACATTCATATATGCATAGGAAAACCAAAACATTTTAAATTTTTGAATCATGTAGTTGCATCACTTGCATTCTTAAGATTGAGACTAGAGAATATAGGTTGCATTCACTTGCACATGTAGCATTGCCTTGTAAAGAGCACTTGTTTGCACTGAATTTGGCACCCTAGTTAAACATATCAAGTAGCTTAAGCATCTTCTGAAAGGCTTGCATGCTTTGAGCCTTGAAAACTCTTCTTGAAAATCATTGATTGTTGGGGTCAAAATTGGTCACGACGGAATCGATACCAGAAAATCCTCGGAAAAACCAAATCGCGGTCGAAACTTCAAAAAACCAAGAAAACGAATAACCGAAACGGATCACCCGACGAGCACGGGTCTACTCGCCGGCGAGCATGACCGTAGCACGGGTCAGCTCGCCCGCGAGCACGGGGCAGCTCGCCCGGAAAGTACGGGTCAGCTCGCCGGCGAGCTCGACCATAGCAGGGGTGAGATCGCCAGACGAGCACGGGCCAACTCGCCGGTGAGCTCGCCCGTGACAATGGTGAGCTCACCCGGCGAGCGCGGGTCAACTCGCTGGCGATCTCGACCAAGACAAGGGTGAGCTCGCCCGGCGAGCACGGGCCGACTCGCCGGTGAGCTCACCCGGCGAGCGCGGGCCAACTCGCCGGCTAGCTCGACCGAAACAAGGGTGAGCTCGCCCGGCGAGCGCGGGCCAGCTTGCCGGCGAGCTCGACCGAGACAAGGGTGAGCTCGCCCAGGGAGCACGGGCCGACTTGCCGGCGAGCTCGACCATGGCAACGGTGAGCTCGCCCGGCGAGCACGGGCCAACTCGCCGGCGAGCTAAACCATAGCGAGGGGCAGGTCGCCGGCGAGCTCGACCAAGGTGCGGGTCAGCTCGCCGGGCAAGCACGACTGTGCTGCGGGTCTACTCGCCGGCGAGCATGACCGTGGCATGGGTCAGCTCGCCCGGCGAGCACGACCGCATCACGGGACAGCTCGCCGGCTAGCCCGACCATGATGTGGGTCAGCTCGCCCGGCGAGTACAACCCTGTCATGGGTCAGCTCGCCAGGCGAGCTCGGCCAAGGCACAGGTGAGCTCGCCCAGCGAGCACGACCAACCTTTCGGCGATTATTTCTGAACCCAATCTTATCCTGTGGCCATGCGTCTTCGTCCGAAGTTTCCGTAACTCAATCCTCAGGTCCACGGATATAACACCGACGTTCCGTCTAAAAATATCTTCAAAAGCTTTCGGGAAGTTGGGAAGGTTAAGTCTCTCGAACAGTTTCCCACTCTTCGTGATAGGACGGGTTACGATTAATTCAACATCAACCACCTCGGCTGTGCGAAGAAACGAGGTTTCGTTAGGAAGATAGTACCTATGCCAACGGGAACTTCACGAGTAAAAACGCTTAAGTCTCAATACGCTCAAAGAGGGTCCGAATTGCGGATGACGGCCCACCTACGATCCTAAGAGACTTGAGCCCAAAGATTAGGATGACGGTTTATCTCATTCGCGGAAAGAGATAAATGTCAAGTTTCCGCAAAGATAAATGTCAAATTTCCGCAAAGATAAATGTTAAGTTTCCGAAGATAATTATGAAGGAAATATGGAAAAGCCCGTTCCACAACAAATCCGGCCTGAGGGGAGGTAGACCGACCTAAAAGGAGGAGTATATAAAGAGGACTTGGGACGAAGAGAAGATAGAGCTTTCTCAGAGCAAACTTAGCACTTAGAGCAAATTATGCATTTTTCCGTTTTTACTATCGAGCTGCGACTCAACTAGGTTAGAACTTAGGTTGCTAGACTAGCGAACTTGCCGACAGCTCTCGTAGCCATGGCTCTCACCTGTTGTTCACGCTCAAACGCGGATTCGGAAATAAGATCATTTTGCTCTTTTTTTCCTTTACAATTTTCTACATTGATATTTTCGTCATATTGATTGTGTTGTGTGTGGCCCAGCAGATAACCGGGATCTTTAGGGGAAACTAGGTTTACTTGGTTTTCCTCCGATCAACTGAAACTCGACGGTGTGAATTTCGGTTCCCACATTGATTGCTGAAACTTACTCTTTGATGCCAACTACAATCTTATTTGAACTGAATGAACTTAATGCTTCTTGCTTATGGTCCTTTGTGTTCTGAGTCATGGCTATACACACTTGAGTTGTCTCTCCTATTTTGCCAATCTTTTTGACAAACTCAAGTGGTACTCCATTCCCTTAGACCCTTTCCTCCTTTCAAGCCTTCATTGATTGTTGAGTGAGGCCTCTTTGGAAAGCTTTACATGTGTATAATGTTGAGAGTATTGGGAACGACAATGCTTAGTCTCCATTTTTGCTAGATTAGACACTCATATTTTCTATGGGGGTGAGTGTTGTAAAGTTTGATCTTGGGATTGTGAAAAGGTTATGAAAGAAAAGGTAAACTCATAGAACTCAAAAGTGATTAAGTCTTTAGAGATAAGCAAATGAAAAGTCTAGCTCAAGTTTGTAATGAAAGTCTTGGCCCCCATTTAAAAAAAGATGAATAAAGAAAGGGGGCTAGCCAAAGTTAGTATGAGCTAATAAGTGTTTAAAAGTGCAAAAATTTCCTTGTAGACTTCAAAACGTGAAGAGTTCTAAGTGAGAAATGTTCTTGAAAGTTTGGGAAATCTTTGGGTGAGTGAAGAGAGTGGGGCTTGGCATTGAGAATAAGTGTATATCTTGTATATTTGGAAAAAGGGTAGGACAATGGAGATTGAGCATTGTATGCATGAGTTGATCCCTTTCTTAGATATATTATGTGCAATGTCAAAGCTACTTGTTTTGAGTGTAACCCACCTTGAAAGATCATCTTTAACCTCTTGATTCACTTTGCACTAAAGCCTTTTCATACCAAACCAAATGATTTGGACCATTTGACCGTCTGCAAGATTTCACCTATGATTTGCTTAATGAATGTGAGAGTTGGCTTATTTGTAGTTTGTGGATTCATGATGTTGAGTGTAGAGGCATAAGGGTATTGATAGGCCTAGAGAAGCTAGAGTATAATAAGAGAGTTTTGCTCATGCTATTTACTATGTTTCTATAGGATGTCAAGTTGAGTGCTTTGAGTGTTTCTTTTGCCTTTGTTCCCATCTTTATATCTCTCCTCCTTGTGTTTTGAAAAAATTACTTGAGGACAAGTAAAGGACTAGTGTGGGTGGAGTTGATATTTTGCATATTTACATGTTTTTATCCTTCATATCTTGTGCATTTTGATCATATAGATTAGGAATCATGTATCTTTTAGGTCCATATTGTATTCATTGTCCTTATTAGGTGTTGGAGTGTGCCAAGGAGTGATTAGAGGTGTTTGGGAGCATTGTGATCCAAAAAGAAGTGAAGAATGGAGTTTGGCCAAGCTTGGACAAGCCGGACCATGGACCAGGACGTGCCTTAGCTTGATGGCCTCCGGATCACCTTCCCACCCTCAAGACATGAAGACCTTACCTTTGGACGAATCATGATCCGGACGAGAGACTTGGACGAGACGGCCGCGGGGCAGGACGCTCGGAACGGAGCACCTGCGCGGCCTGGACTGCTTGGACGAAGGAACCAAGCGGGTCAAGGGCTGCGGGTCAAGGGCCGTGGGTCAGCTCACCCGCGCGGCTGGAGAAGAGCTTGGACATGGACCCGAGCAAGTGAGAAGCTTTGGTCTAAATGGTTCCTTATACTAATCATTTGAAAATCTCCGTTAATAAAACATTTGAACATATTTTGAAAAAATGAATATAACACTCATGGTCTACACTTATCCACTCAGACATAACATGATGGATATAACAACGATCTGATACTAAATTGTAATACCCGCCCCCTTAAGAACAACCGAAGACCGAGCACAGGGTTAGAGACACGTGAGTGTGCCACAAGGTAAGCCAATGTGGCCCACCAACGGTCCCAAGGATATTTCCAATGTGGCCCACCAGCGGTCCCAATCATGGCACACTTCAGTTCCAAACTAACAGTTCCTTTATTTCAAAACCCGTCTTACAATAACTTAACTTTAATTGAAAAACACGAATAAAGTAAATAGTCTCAAGTATCGTAATTCTAAATGCAATAAATTAAATCCAAATCTTATTTCCAAAAGGTGTAACCATGCAGACTCCTACTCCTGAACTTTCTTGTACATACCTAAAAACACGAATAAAGTAAATAGTCTTAAGTATCGTAATTCTAAATGCAATAAATTAACTCCAAATCTTATTTCCAAAAGGTGTAAGCATGCAGACTCCTACTCCTGAACTTCCTTGTACATACCTAAAAAAAGAAAGGGGTGAGGATTGGATTATCTAATGTGGGTGAGTTCTAGGAACCCACAAACTCATATTAAATTACATAACACAACAAGCTCAAGTCTCAAACTAATGGAGACTAGCATGAGGCAAACAACAATCAACCTAGACCTTTAGATCCTATCACTCTCTCAGAGAGGTCCCACCTCCATTGTGTCATTCTCCTACGTGAATACTTCACCACAACGTGTGGGCTCCCTTTATCCATCTGCCCACTGTATTTATTCACATATGCCCATACTCGCATGACTTGGTCTTACTCGGTGCCACTAACCTAACCCTGCCTTACCGCGGTCACACATCTCATCATCACTACGTTCTTATCAGACATCTCATCATCTCATTTATTCTCAACACAGAACCAGTGTATCCTTTAACATGCTTACCATCACATCAACACAATTAAAAACAAGATTTTTATTTTTGATTGCATCAATGCAATCAAAAATAAAGCCTAGAAAATACTAACCATAGATTATCGCCAGAGGTAATATAAAGCGTGAGAAGAGTTCACAACAGTATACTCATTTTTACCTTACTCGCCTACATAGATTCAGATCTAGAAGAAGAAGAAGAACGCAGTCACTAACACAAATCCGCACTTTCACACTCAACAGAAGATACTGAAAATGATTAGAGATAAGATCTATCACACCAAGTGATAAATCGTTAAAAGGAAGAAAAAAGAGATGTAAATCGGAGGGTTACTATACAGATCTAATAAAATAATAAATAATGAATCCCCTGGAGACATAATTTTAACTTTTGCCAAAAAGGAAAACGAAAATAAAATATTAACAAATTGATGCCCCTGCAGACATATAGCTTTGGTTTTACTTGTGATATCTTTCTCTCTAACATCTCTCATAATAAGTAAGTCAATGGCTTTTTTTGACATCGACTTAAAATAGACTCTATGAAGACTCTGCAAACCACACCGGTACCTCTGGATCCATATGAACAACGAAAGACGTTTGCTTCCTAGCGCTTCTGGCCAGACTGTCCACCTTTGTACTTAGCGTTTGTGGTACATGAATGATCTTTGAGTGATGAAAGCTTTCTTTAAGGACCTTGATGTCATCCAAATACTTCGCAAATGCTGGCCATTCCTCTGGTGTAGAAACCATCCTCACCAACTGAATGCAATCCGTCGCAAAAGTAACATGATATTGACGTAAGTTCCTCATGCTTCAATTGCCCGTATAATAGCTTCCAATTCTGAGTGTAAGAGCGAGAGACTCGCTCTTGTGTTTCCTGCTCCCATTAGACCCTCAAAACCTTGGAAAGTACTCTACCATCCGTGTCCCGAGAAAACTTCGTGTGCTTTCCATGATCCATCCGTAAAGCACCAGCGCTCCCGGTATAGAAGGTAATCTGAGTTCCTCGGTTTCCCGCACCTGGGTTTAACTACCTGTATTTGTATTATGAGCTTCCAACCATAGCAGGGATTCTGTCTCTGCCAGATTGAGAGTATCTCTAGGATCAACATCAATGTTGCTGAAAATATTGTTATTTTGTGCTTTCCAGATGTACCACAAAATCTATGCAAATTGGTGATCATCCATATATGGGGATGCCCTCCAATATAAGTAATCCATATTTGTAAACAGTGCCTGTGTAGGAAAAGTGTTCGGAGTTGTAGGAATCTTAGAGAGGGCCCAAATCTGGATCGCTAGCGGACACTAAAAAAACATGATTATTTGATTCTTCGATTGCTCCACATCTCACACACTGAACCTCGCCTTGCATACCCCTACTCTGCAAATTCTTCTTTACTGATATACAACCTGATACTAATTGCCAGAGAAAACATTATCTTTGGTGGACAACGAATTTTCCAGGAATGCTTCTGAGTGACCATGGATCCATACATTGGCAATGATTTTTCTCTATCTGGGTATATCCGTTCTACCTGATATCTCGATTTTACGGTATATTTCCCAGTGATTGTAAGTCAATGGCTAATTACATATTTTCAATAATAAATTTGAGCATCCGACTCTATCATTATAATTATGGTGTATTGAATATGATTGCTTTCATCTTATTCCCAAATAGAAAAAGTTACAATAGTGTAATAGAGCAAAAAGAGGATAATAGTTGTAGCAAAAATGAATTATACAGAAGATTCCAGACTTTGAGTTTTCTTTTTGGTTAGGGGCGAAGGCTTCAAGCAAATTCTACTCAAGCCATCATCACCTTTAACCTTGGCGCTAGACCGCCTCCTGAAAGTAATGACGTGTATGAGTCTGCCAATCCGTTTGCTCCACATCAACAGAGGCCGTTGCATGAGCCGAGGAATAATCTCTTTCTTCTTCGTGATATGTTCATATTGATGATCGCGTGAAGCCTTGGAGTGTTCAAGATGGTAACTTCCTTTTTCCTTTTCCCATGAAGTTGTTCCATTGTTTTCGAAATTAATCGAAATGAATGAATCTATAGACATTTGAAGAAATTGGTTAACAACGTTGTAAGACTTGATCAATAATCTAAAATAGTCAATTGAAATATTATTTATAAATGTTATATTATCAGTATCTAACCCATGCACGGATAATTAAAAATTGGGGCGGGGGTGGGGACAAAAATTTTGTCTAGAAAAAATACGATTTTGATTTTGAATTAAAATGTTTCCAGGAAAAATATATTGTAAAGTGATTACTAAAACCATCTCTAATGTATTTTACTATTTTTACCTCTAAAATAAAAGAAGTCTATAATAAATTCTGAGTTTATTCTAATATATATTTCTAAAATAATAATCTCTAACTAAAGCAATTTTAATGTACATTTCTATGCCGTTTGATGTCAAAAAATGTACATTTCTATATTTTATCTAAAATAAAAATCTCTATTTTAAAAGTTGTTTAATTTTAATCCATTATATGATTTTAGAAGAAAATTTAAATAAATATTATTCTTTTCTGGATATTTAAAGATAAAGATAACATTTTTTATATTTTCTTCTATAAATAAAGTAACTCTATTTGTAAAAACATATATTGGAACAAGTCTAACTCTATAATATATATTTTCTAATTTAAAAAAAATATAGAATAAAAAGAGAAATGAATTAGAGATGATCTTATAGTGTAAAAATAGAAGGTTGTTTTTCTATTTATAAAAAAATAGAAGATTTCTATATCTTTTCCTATTTATAAAAAAATATCAATCTCTATTTTATAAAAAGTAGATTTGGGTTAGAATAGATATACCTCTAAATAATATTATATAGACAAATATATAAATGGATTTGAGATGTTCTAAAGTATAGTTTTAACATTTTAGACAAATCATTTCACACTCTAACAAATCATTTTATATTTTAGTCTGTTTATATTTACAGAAAAATAAATGAAGATATGATGTGAATAATAAATTTGAAATGATAATGCTTAGACAAGCCATGTTTGATAAATTTGCTTTAGATATTAAAAATGATTGGATCAGCAATGTAGATGAGTTAATGTTTAAATAAATGGAACAAAAATTTTATTATATGTCAGTTCTCAAATATATAAATTGTACCTTCTGGACTGATAATGGAGTTGGTTCGCTGATCAGACTTGTGGTGTCGCAGTTGGAAGGAGCCAAGGAACGAGAAGAGTCTGATGTTTTTCTTCTTGGAAGATTTTTGGGAAGGGATTTTCTGTTCTTGGATGTTATGGCAGGAAGGAGAAGGAGATGGAGCGTGTCGTGTCTGTAAATAAGCCAATACTAGAAGCCTCTCGTTGAGACAGATAGGACACACACCTTCAACAAAATCTATTGGATGGATGTTACAAGAAGATATTGAGCTTTGGTTCTGTCCTTTCATGACTTCTCTACGAGAGAGGGAAAGAGAGCTGTCGACGAGTGTGGTTGTTTAGAAACTTGGTCTTGCGTCTACTTAAGATGCTGAGAAGCAAAATGTGTGTGTGGTGTCTAAGTTTAATGAGCTGTCACTTTATATCAATGGAACGATTTAGAAGATATTAGATAATAATCTGACATTTAAATTGATTGGTTCGAAATATTGTCATGACTGGTAATCATTAATATAGTTATTACTTTTAGGAAAGTAATAAAGAAAAACCTGTCTGTCGTTAAATATTCTTCAAGTATATCTGGACTTCCATGTATGACAAACCCTTATGGATTTAGCTTCAAATAATTGAAAAGTGCGGACTAAAAGTAAGATGCTAACGGCGGATTTTGATGAACAATTAGATTTTTTTTGTCGATTTAAAATCAGAGAATTAATAAAATCATTGAATTATATTTTATGAAACGATAAAATGGTAAAAGGTATAATATATTAGTAGTGTGATAACAACAATAGAAATATTTTTTGTTGTTTTATTCCAGTTTGATTTTGTAAGCTAATTTTTATTTTTATAATAATATAAAATTTTTGATGTAAAACAGTTACATATATAATTATAGTCATTTTAAAAGTTCACAACAAAAACATATTTTAATATTATTAACTTAGCATATGTCTTATTTCAAATTCAAAACAACCTATATATTTAATAAGTAATAGTTTGTTCAAAAATAATTTGTTTTGCTCATATTTTATCTACCAGAGAAAACGTATATATCAAAACCTAAAACCACAACATATATATATATATATATATATATATATATATATATATATATATATATCATTTTGTAGTAGTAAAAATGTTTAGAAGATCTACTTTAGGGTGGAGGCGAAAAATTTGAGGGCTTCCTTTCCCACAATAATTTCAGTTATGATTAAATATTGTAATGTCTCCCTATATATATTAATTGAGAAGTCACTTAAGTGATTTCTGCTAACGTGCTCATAGGAGAGCTTTCCAATTGATTGTTATAATTTGATTGGTTGATAATTTTAATTTTTTTATTTATTTATTTTAAAAGGAAACTAACCCTAGAATTACCTAATCTAATATATGTTTCCAAACATACAATTTAACATTTATATTTATTTATAGAAACAATTAAATATCGTAGATTGCATTATATAAATTGATAATATACATTTAAATACATATGATACTACAGAAAAAATTATAAAAAACGGTTTTAAATATATTTATATTAGTAGTGAATACAATAAATCATAGATTCCAGAAAACTAATTAATGTAAACCTAATAATATTAATTAAACTCACTATATATATATATATATATATATATATATATATTCAAAATGTTTCAAATGAATGCAAAACGAAATATAATTTTAAAATTCTCATCATTTTCAAATGACAATGTGATATCATAGATAAGGTATTACTTTTAGGAATGATTAAAATATTTTTATATTTTAAAACATAAAAATTATATGGTAAGTCATTTAAAATTATATTAATCAAGAAATGTTATTTAATTCATCTATTGATATAGACAGATGAATTGAAATTATTATATGGTAAGTCACTTAAAGTTATATTATATGGTAATTCTTTTAAAATTATTATATAGTAAGTCATTTAATTTTTTTTTTTTTTGTCGACTAGATTTCCATTAAAGGAAAACGTAAGTCCAGCGGGCAGTACAATGGGTTTCAGCCTATACATAAAAGATCCAATGGAGTACAACTAAGTTTACAATAAAGCCCAAATTGGAAAGCGATCAATCTTTGTCAACTTGGCGAAGCGTCCACTCCAACCAAAGTAACACAACACGTTCCTCTACATGTGGCAAGCATGCATCCCTTAGGGTTAACCTGACGCCGGGATGTTGCTCCGCCATGACATCACTTTCCGATTTTACATCTTCGCCGTAATCAGAGCCTCTCTTAGATGCCGGAACCCAATGAGTAGCTTCTCTGTAGTCGCCTTCCTCTCCCATCCGCAGCCTTCATCAGCTTCCAAGAGGAGCGCACCTTTTTCTCCGGAAATCTCAGCCAGGAGAAGCCCCGTCAACTAAGGATTACGGGTCCTAATCAGTGTGATATTACCCAGTTGAGAAGATGAATCCAATTGAGTAGAGGTTGGATGGATTAAGATGATGAAGCCGAGAGCCATGCTTCGACGGAGCGTCTTTGATTCAACCTGTACCAGAATTAAAGAATAGAAAGATGAAGATTGATTCTGGGTAGAGGTTGAAGAATACACCAAAAATCGCCTTATGCGAAGCAGAAAATTGCCTTATGCGAAGCAGAAAATCGATCTCTAGGACCGACGATATTTTACACACAAAAAGACTTAATCAACATCTTCCTCTGAAAGATAGAGGTTTGGTAAGAGGAAGAAGTTGAGAGAGAACTTTTCTCTCTTTAAAAATTAAATTAATCATAAGTATTTTCACATGATTTTCTAGAGTTAATACTCTATTAATATAATTCATATATATTTGATTATAATAAAACTAGCATGATTTTTTGAATAGTAAAGAAATAAAGGAGACATAAATAAAAACAGGAGGGAAGAATAATAAAACATGTTTGTTGTGTTCTTGGTTCTTTTGTATTCTTATGTATTTAATTTTATTTATTTGTCAGAGTTGCATGTATTTTTTGTGTTACAATAAATGTGAACTAATTAGTTTTATGTGTTTTTAAAACATTGTGATAAATTGAGTAAGAAAGGTCAATAAAATGACCTGTTCTACAATTCTTAAAGCAAAACATAGAAAATATAATGTAAATGCAAGTGGGATAAATTATTTTAAAATAATGAGATGTATATTTTGCGGTATAATAAACTCTTAAAATGTACAAATAATAAAACTTTAACAAATTTATACAAATAAAAATATTTTATTTTGATATAATATTGGATCTCACATTAATATTACGTATATATGCCTAAAATAACTACCTTTCGTTATTTAAAATTATTTTTTCTTATTAATTAATCAGATTTAATTAAAATATGTATGTTTTAAAGGTAGGAATGGTTTGTTTCACTCATTTAATTTTTATGTTAAACACTAAATAAAAAATGAATGAGAATGTGTGATTTGTGATTTGACAAAATTATGAGAGAAATTGCTTAGACTACCATTTTCCTAATACATGTTTACATTAACAAAATTTATCTTTAGTTTTAAAGAGATAAATCATATTATATATTAATTTAGAAGTTACTTAAGTGATTTTTTTCTTATGTATTGTTAATAGGTTAAGTTTTAAGAAATATTTATAATTTGATTGGTTGTTGACGTTTATTAGTTATTTATTTTAATCAGATCTAAAAATAAAAGGTAACTATAGAATTATTAAATATAAATTACCAAATAACACAAGTAATATTACAAATAATGATTTATGGTAACTAATTGTAGATTTGGAAAAATATTATATATGTTTTATCAATTTCTTTTTTTTTGTCAATTATTTATATACAATTAAATAAAATACTTTAACTTTTTTTTTATTGAAAGAAATTATAAAAGAATTAGATTTGTAGGTAATGAATTATTAGAACTTTTTATGTTTTCTAAATTTCACACAAAAACATTTATAAAATATTTTCATGATAAAAGCATCTGATCATTGTATTGGTCCTACATAAAAAAAAACTCTCTTTTTATTTCTTGAAATCTAGAGACTAGAGTATTCCCGTTTTTTCACGTGTTAAAAAAAAATATAAAGTAATTCTACAATCAATTATCTGAATTAATTATAATATAGCTTTTTTGTAAGAGAAATATTTGTAATGGTTAAGGTTTACGTTGTTGAACTATTTTAAATTTTACAGTTCTTTTAAAAATATATACTGAAATTTTTGATTATCCAACTATTTGAAATTAAAAATTAAAATTTTAATTATTATTCAAAAATTATAACAATGTAAATATAATATATATTTCTTCATATAATATAATTACCCGCAAAATTACGGGCAAACAGCTAGTTTTAAATAAATAAGAAAAACATATTTTATTTCTTGACAGATGCGAATACACTAGAAAAAATGTTTGCTATAATCATGAAATAGCCACAAAATTTATGGCAAACTTAAAAAAACCCACGAAATGAAATACATGGTTATTCTTGTATAGTGCATGGTCAAACAAATTATGAAATTGTCACAAAATAAAACGTAGGTAAAAAATAGCTATGATTTTTCTAAAAAATAACACTAAAATAAAGTGTCGTTAAAAATCATTTCGAATCTATAAAAATATATTTTTGGCATGGTTGAGTCATACAAATTTTCCAAGCCAATGCACAAAATATGTTTTTGCCACAATTTTAGTCACAAAATTTTAGTGGCTTAAACAGCTACAATTTTGCCACGTACTGTTTGTTTCTGTTTAAAACCCTAATTAAACATTCTTCTTAACTTTAAATGCTCAGTATAACCTTTATAACTCTAATCTTTTTTTTTTAACTTTAACTATAAATATTAAACTTAAACACCAAATCCTAAATATCAACTACAAAATGTTTAAATTTTAAAACTTAATCGCAAATATTCCTTAACCTCCAAAACTTATATTATAAATACTAAACTTTAAATCTAACTCCCAAACAAAATATTTTTAAGTTTTAAATAAAAACTAAGGTATTAATTTTTATGATATATGGTTTTAATTTTACATTTTAAAATTTTAAATCTAAACATTAAAACCTAAAACAAAAATATATATGTATAATTTATGCACATAAACTGTAAGTTTATAAAACTATTTATTTCAGGTCTTCATTCTAAAATTTAAAATTTTAATAAATTATATTCCCTAAGCTTCAAAACCCTAAATTATAAAGTTTCTCTCTTAAACTTTAAAATATTTATAATATCTAAATTTTAAATACCATTTACAATTTGTAAGTTTTCAAATTTATACTAAAAGGTTAAACAAAAATATAAATAAAATTAATGAAATCATGTATATATATATATAATTGTTTGTTAGCATAATTGATTTATATAAATGACCAAAATTGATTTATAAAAATGAAAAAAATAAATCTATTGGTTAATAAGGAAACAAAAAGATTACAATCTCCACCATTCATTAGGTTGGAATTTAAATACCCACAGTCATTCATTTGTTTTATCTTCTCTCTTTTCATTGCTAATCTTTCAAGAGGAAAATTGTTATTTCTAGCCATTGATTAAGTTAATCCAATGGGCAAGCTTCTCTCTGTTCCTCCTCTCTCCCAATTTTCCTGTCAAATAAATCTTACTCTTCTTACTTCATTTTTCAACTTACTTCACCCACCTCATTAATCTTTTAAACATTTTTCTTCTTGATTAATAATCCTTTAATCTATTCGGCAATTGAAATTGAAGAAAAGTATTGGCTTGGAATTGTGGTCAATCTGGAGAAGAGAAGCATCACAGCATTCAATAGCGCAGCAGTGAAGTACACAGATGCGAGCGTTGGAGCATATGTCAGTGCATATGCAATGGTTCTCCCATCCATGATTCGCAACATCTTCAAAGATGTCAACGTGGATACAAGTAAATTCGATATAAATGTTGTATCTGAAAATTACCCACAGGTAACATGATTATAACAGTTTATAAATCTTTGAACTTAAAATGTTAGATTTGTATTATATATAAAAAAGGGTGTACTAACAACTTTTTGTTTTCAGGTTCTTAAAATAGAAGACATTGGAGTTTATGCATTGAAGCAGATAGAGTGCCATGCAATGCGTATAGTAGACTTCACAAAGCTGAGTGAAGAAAAAATTGCATTCATCAGAGAAAAGTTAGCGGTTGATATCTTCTCAGAATTACAATGAGTACTAATGTGAGAATGAACAAAAACTTTATCGCTTGATTATAGTTATGTGTGAACAACAATCTGTTTTTACTCGTCCTTGGAGAACTTTGTTTCTTTGTAGAATTCTGAATATTATATGAGTTTATGTCCTGGATTTTATGGCTTTGCTCTTATTTATAAAGTTAACAGGTAACTTTGTATTTCATAAATTTTATAACACTTTATAAACTATTGTTTATAAACCCTTATAAAATAAGTAATAAGAGTTTAAGAATATCTTAAATCTATTTTACATAATTTATAAAGGCCTATAAATAATTATTCGCAAGAGATTATTAAAACATTTCTTAGCATCATATAAGGATTCATAAACAATAATGTATTAGAATTTGAAAAATCACTTATAACCGTCTACAAAAACGCATAATGTATGAGAATAAATTTATACCCGTTTTTTCACGCATATATCGAACGGTTCCTTTGAAACGACTTCAATAATCAGTTTAGTAACCGAAGAGTTTCTTTCAAACGACTTCATATATATCAGTAATCGAAGGGTTCTTTTTGATCTATAAATACAAAGGAAGACATCAAATCTCTTGTTCACTTACTTCATTTCTTCTGTTTTATCCTTTTGCAATATAAGTTAGTTTTCGGTATTTCTCATTTTCCATTCAATTCACGAACTTTTTTCTACATCTGTTATATCATAACATCCCTGTTTCGATTTAACATCCTGGTTTCGATTTTTTTGCAGCATCAAGAGAAAATGGAAGGATCAAAAAAGATGATGAAGCGTCCAATGAAGGAGGTTTATGGATCAGATGCTGCTGAAGGTTTCAAGAAAGGGAAGAATGAAACCGAGGAGCATTACAGGTCCCTTCTTCGCATTGCCAACGAACACAGGCAGTCTGAAAATAAATGGAATCAGGCAAACAACAAAGTAACTTACTTTCTGGGCAAATTGAGTTGCTTGATGAGATTATCAAGGCTGACGGAAAATTTGACTTTGTTGCTGATTTGGAAAAACTAACAGCAGAGCACAATGAAGCGGAAGGAAACCTGTTAGATGTGAAGGTCAAAGTCCCTGATTGGTGCAAGCTTGGGGAGAAATGGATGAATGATTAATCCATTGTTATCAATCTGTTTTGCTATGTTTTAAGAAACCACATCATGTTTTTTTATCAGTTTTTATTTTAAATGGAATCAGTACTTTTTACAGTGTTTCTCTCTTGTATTGTGTTTCATTCAAAACAAAGAAAAACAGATAAGAATTTAAGAAACAAGAATATGATGTAAATCACTTATAAAAATCACTGTATAAGGGCTTATAAAGCTGTATAAAATATTAGTATCTTTATAACCTTTGTATTTTAGTATCTTTATAACACATTATAAACCTTAGGATTTTAGTATCTTTATAACCAATTATAATACTCTATCAGAGTTTATAAATTATTATAAAACGCATGTGATGTTGTCTAGTGGTGAATGTGTAAAGAGATGTAAAGAACAATATAAGAAAACCAGTTCAAAGAAACAACAATGTGATGTGGTCTACTGGTGAATTGAAGCCTCCAGATTCGTCTAGTCCCGGGTTCGAATCCATAACCTTTGTATTTTAGTTAGATAAAAAACATCTTTTGAATTATAAAGGCTTATAAAGCTGAATAAAATATTAGTATCTTTATAACCTTTGTATTTTATTATCTCTATAACCCATTATAAACCTTAGAATTTTAGTATCTTTATAACCAATTATAATACTCTATAAGAGTTTATAAATTATTATAAAACACATGTGATGTGGTCTAGTGGGGAATTGAAGCCTCCAGATTCGTCTAGTCCCGGGTTCGAATCCTAATTCATATGTTTAATGTGATTTTTTATCACTTAACAAAGGATTAGTAAAACCGTAAATTTACTTTAATTTTCATTGTTTTCACCCGACAAAAGTAGCACGTGTCTCCATTTCTTTTTTGTGATCTTCATTATTCTCCATCTTCGGAAAATCCAAGAAGAAGAATCAACACTTCACGATTGCAATTTCAGTCACTAATCGCCGGCGTTTTCTTCATCTCCGCGTCTCCATCGTTCGATTTCTCATCATTTCGAAGCGTAAGAGACTGTGTTGAATGCATTATCGAATTTCTCACCATTTCGTCCCAAATCGCCCAAAGGTAATTGAGTTTCATTATCGAATTGAATTTTTGTTTGGAAACTAATTGATTTATCTAAAATTTTAATTTGTTCAGTTTGTTGGATGCATGTCTATAATTTAAACTGAATTCACCTGCTTTCTTTTCTTGATTTTTGTTTTTTTTTGTTTTATCCATCAAAAGCTTTGAAATTATTTCTTGTAAGACGACATGTTCTGAGATTCGAAATACATTGTATTGATTGGGTAATCTAGATTATGTAGAATGAATGTAGATCGAATCGCCTAATATTTGCAATTGGGTTTGCAAAATTTGCAATTGAAATCGCGTTTATCCATTGAAAGGAGAATGAGAATGATTCTGAAATTAATTAGGGTCTCAATGAATTATGGGTGATAAAGATCGTTCCTTTGTTGCTTTGTATCCCCTCAAGATACACAGTTTTAGTTTCTGGATGATGATTCTAGATTTTTTTTAATCGAGTTTTGTTTAATTGATTTTTGTTGAATCATCTTTTTTGAATCGAGTTATGTGTGGTTTTGATTTAGCTAAATGAAAGTAATTTATAACAACTTATAATGATTATGACACTTACGGGTGTGATAGAGTATGACTAATTTTTTCTTTATGTGTGGTTTTGTCTCACAGGAGTATAACAAAGGATGAAAAATTTGAAGAAAACAGTAAGAAGTTTGCCCATTTCCAAAGGTTGTGATGGAACCCTATCTGGTTCTGAATCCCTTTGATGATCTAGAGGGTTGATCTGGGTCGTTCTCCTTGTGGTTCTAACAAACACTGACTTGTTTTTGATAGATTGATGGATGGATTGTGGAAGAAGGTAGAGATGGTGATGGTTCTTCAGTGTTGATCTATGAACTGGTCAGACACTTGTGTAGATGCACCACATATCGTGAGCATCACACCCACAAATAATGATCTAAGGCAAAGTGCTTTGCAGAGAATTAACTCCTAAGCATACAATGTTCAGAAGCTAAACAAGGGATTCACATATTTGAAAGAGTTTTTAAACAAAAAGGTGAATGAATCTTATTGAGGTCGTGCAGCATACATATATAGTCTTACAAGAATGTAGAAAGCTTAGAAATTATGTAGAAAAACTAGACAAAGACTTAGCTAAAAACTAGAAAACAAAGAACTAGACAAGACTTGACTTTTGACCAGAATTAAGTTCTTCTTTGAATGACACTTGGATGATCACGACCAGGACTTCTCTTTCTGGTATTTATTGATGAGAAAGGCTTTGAAATGGACTGATCAATGGGCTGGTCGAATTTGGTGTAAAACAAACTCATATTGAATTTGTTATGATCTTTTCCTTGGGCTGAAAGAGGCCCAATTCGCCCAGCAAGTATATCAGCTCCTTCTTCAGTGTCAGCTAGCTCATTCAGCTTCAAACTAGTGTCACTCAGCTCATCCAGCTCGTCTACTCTCACTTCAGCTGGTTTTAGCTCATGCACACTCTCTTCAGCTGGTTTCAGCTCATCCTCAGTCTCCTCAGCTGGTGTTAGCTCGTCCAGACTCTGTTTCAGCTTGTCCTCAGTCTCTCCAGCTGGTTTTAGCTCAGTATGCTCGCCATTAATCCATCCTGGTTTGTCCTTTGTTGACGAATCAGCTGGCTTAGCCATGGTTACATCAGGTTGTGAAGTAGAAGTCTCTCCTAGAGAAGAAGGATTCCAAGGTTCATGGTTTAGAGCTATCCTAGAGCAAGATCCGGCGAAAGTGAAAGGGGAAAAGCTTCGGGTCCGTTACACAACTTTGTTCAACGAAGGTGGTGCAAAACCTTGCAGGGAATATATCGAAAGATGCTTTATTAGGCCAGTCCCGTCATAGTGTTTGAACGAAGGTGTCGAATTCAAGGAAGGATTAGTGGTTGATGCTTATTATAGTGAAGGATGGGGGAATGGCCTTATCGTAGTTGAAGAGGAAGATGAAAGTTTTTTGGTTTACTTTGATGATCCACCAGACATATTAAAATTCGAGAAAAACTAACTGAGGCCTCATGCTCACTGGACCGGTTTTAAATGGGTGACAAGAATAAACAAGGTATTGTTTTCTTTGTATATTTCAAGTCTTAAAATTTTGAATTGTTGAAGGCTTTAGCTTATATATGATTGTTTTTGGAATTGAAGGAATTGAGTAAAGGCATGTTTAGCACAGGGAAGTTGGTGGAAGTGACTCGTAAGATTGGTGAAAAGGAAGTTATTTGGGTCCAATCATTTGTACTTGAAGAGATTCAAGGAGGTGATAAAAGAGAATTTTTGGTTAAAAGATGTACTAGCTCACATCATTTGAATGATGATGGGGAAGAAATAACTACCGCTGTTGATATTTGCAATGTCAGGCCATCTCCTCCTCGTGATCTTTTTGCAAAGTATGAGTTGCAAGACATTGTTGAAGTCTTTGTTGGAAATGGGTGGCGCAAAGGTGAGGTGAAGGAAATACTCTTAGACGACTAGTACAAAGTGTCTTTCAAGGATACAGAAGAGTGGATGGTTTTAAAAAACCATAACATTAGGCGATTAATGGAATGGGAAGATGGTGTTTGGATTCACCCTCATATGGTATTTTCTAACACTTAAGTTTTGTTCTATTTTTTTTAAACAACTCATAGATACATTCCTTCATGAATTTTCAGAGAGAAATTGAAAAAGAAGCCCATACGAATGTTGCTACCCCTCAAATGAGCAACATAAGCACCACTTATGTATTAGAAACCAATGATGATGATATCATGAGTGATGCTCCCACAGAAATCACAATACCTCAAGAGACAGCCAACAACACTCATGATATGGATGATGGTACGACGAAGGATGTTGAGCCCCCAAATATAACACCTCGGAACTTCTGTCAAGAAACCCCAATAGGTAATCTTAGTGGGGGTTATTGGTTGTAGTATTTTAACGAATCTAGGATTCTTTTTTGGATTTAGATTTTTTTGATAAATCCATTGATTTTAAATCAGCTAAGAAGATTTCAGAATCAATGTTATAGATTGTAAATCAAAATAACTGGATTATCATAAATCAGTCAAATAGATTTGCAGTAAGTTCAGTTTTGTAATAAAAGAAATATAAAAACTACAATATTTGTTTTAGTATTTTGTATATCATGATAACATAAAATCTGTCCACATTTCTGTAGCTATTGTCGCTCTCACTTGATTGGCATGTTCTCTTTGTTGATCTTGAATTACAAGAATTTCTTCACCATTGTTATTAATTTCTTCAAGTTCTTCTGGAATTTTTTTCTTCTGGAAAAGTATCTATTCGACGAAGAAAATTATGTAAACCAGTACACGCAAGTGCTTGATGTTTTTAAATGGAAAACTTTCAAGCACTACCATTTAACAAAAGTCGCATATCTTTGTGAGTGTTTGTTATAACGTATGGGAATTGGTGCCGAAAAGATATTAGAAGAACCAAATAATAAAAATCTATCAAAATAACAGGGTTCAAGACAATATTTGCTCCTTTGTATTTTTAACTTAAAATCACTAATAAATCCATTCAAATCCAATTTTAAATCAAATCCTTAAACAAATCATTATTATTGAATAACACCTGATTTTAAAATCTATTTTGAAATCATAAAACCAATAACAATGGATTTGAATATAGATTTTAAAATCATAGAACCAATAACAATAAATTTGAATATAGATTCTAAAATCACAGAACCAATAACACTTGATTTGATTTGTATTGTCAAATCCATTAAAATATATAAACCAATAACACCCTCTTAGTTTTCTGAATAAAAAATTAGAAATTATAAAGACCTATAAATTTTATAACTCTATATAAAATAATTTCTTGAGGCCTGAAAACACTTTATAAAGACTTGTAAATATGTATGAATAATATACATATATCTATATAAAATAATTTATAAAGGCCTGAAAACACTTTATAAAGACTTGTAAATATGTATGAATAATATACATATATCTATATAAAATAATTTATAAAGGCCTGAAAACACTTTATAAAGACTTGTAAATATGTATGAATAATATACATATATCTCTATAAAATAATGTATAAAGGCCTGAAAACACTTTATAAAGACTTGTAAATATGTATCAATAATATACATATATCTCTATAAAATAATTTATAAAGGTCTATAAATAATTAATCTAAGTATCTTCAAAATTTTAAAATTTACAAAACTTAAAATACCACAATTTAGGAATTGTAAAGGTTTATATAAACTAAATAGCCAAAGTTTATAAATTTATAATTAGTAACTATTTTCAAGGGCTTATAAAATTCTCTCTGGGCCGTAAACATGAACATATGGGCTTTAGACCAAAAAGAAACCTAGTCGGCTCCATTATAAAATTCCTATCGTTCTTTCACCATTATCATTTTCACCAGATTTTTTTTTCTCCATTCGCCGTCTCTCCACATCTTCGATTAGGAAACCTAGTCGGCTCTTTTCATCGGTTTTCATTGGGTTTTCATCAATTTGTCTTCAAACACCGGTAATGTGATGAGATTGGTTCTTCTTCGCGATTCTACTTCTCACTCTGCCTTAATAGATGGATCGACTAGATTAGGGTAGATTGGTTCTTCTTCATAGTAAAATGAATTTTTTTTTAGAGTTTGTGGCCATTAGGTTTCGTATGTCTGATTTAGAATCGAATAGATTTTTTTCTACTTTTTGTTATTTGTGATTTATTTCAATGCTTTTAGTTATTTCAATTTTGCTTTGATCTATTATGATTTTCAAGTGTTTATAAATCTAAATTTTATAACTCCTTATAAAACGTTTTGAATTCTTTCAGGTGAAACGATGAGTAATTCGGATGATGCGATTGTTTTGCCAAAAAGAGTTTTTGAACCTGGTGCAGAAAAAAGATTGTTGGGTCGAACCAACAAGCGCTGCAGCCTGAAGTTGGTGGGTAAAGTTGAAAAGGTTCTGGGCAAAGAGTTCAAGAGGCTCGAAGATACGTTTTTAGGTCCTATAATCAAGATGGGAAGGAGAGAGAAGGATATGGCTTTCTCAAGGAATTTGATTCATCAATTATTTCTTTGGAGAATTATAACAGAAGAGAAGGGTTTATGGTTTTCTTTTGGAGAGCAATCATTGCGGTTTTCTCTAATAGAATTCTACTTGGCAACAGGTTTGCCTTACATCATTGACGGAAAAGAAGAAGAAGAAAAAAGATTTGGGGATGAACAAGAAGAACAAGAAGAGATTTTAGGAACTAAAAAGAAGAAAAAGAAGGATCCATGGATGAAGAAGAATCAGACAGTGAAGAGCTTGCTTGATCTACTTGTGAAAGACAGTAAAAAATTGACTGCTGATCAGAGGCTTAGATTAGGGGCTACAATACTGGTAGAAGGGGATACTAATAGCCAACAATCCAGTGAATACTATACCTGAAGACAACCTTCTTAGAGCTAGAGACTTTGAAGAATTCTGCAGATATCCCTGGGGAAATTTGGCATATGATGCTATATGTGTTGAAGTGAAGAAGATTACCACTGTAGTGTTGGAGAGAGCGCAGTACGGGATTCCTGGGTTCATATATGCAATTCAGCTGTGGGCTTTATCTTCTGTAGATCAACTAGGCACATTTTTTGGTGATAAAGATGATGAAACTTAGTTTCCATTGTGCTTGCATTGGATAAAAAATAAATCGCCCACTATGGAAGAGGTGACCAAAATTGATAGCAACAAAAAGGTAACATTTTATAAACTTTTATAAAATATTTTTAGTCTTTGCATTATTCTTATTATCGATTGTCTAATCATGCAATACTTATCAGGTTGTTGTCAAATGCATTCTTGGTGATCCCGAATTGCATAGCAACTTGGTTGAAGATGTTAACGCTCAATTTGGAAGAGTTGTTGATCTTGTCAAAAGAGGATATCGTTTGAAATGAAAAATTGGCGTAATGGAAAGATCAACATTGCTGTTGCTGAAGCTGAAGTGGTGAAAAATAATTATGGTCCTGGATTGATGCAACTGATAAAGACAAGATTGAGTTCCTCACTAAGCAGGTAGACACTCTTAAAGAAAGAGTGGCGTAGCTTGAAGATCTTTTGGACATTCGTCAGGAAACAGAGAAGGTAAACTATATTCTATATTAGTATCGGGTTTAAAAATGAACAGAAAGATTCATATGCTTCTATGTTTGAATCTTGTTGAAAAATTAACAGACAGGAAACTGAGAATCAAACTCAGGATGAAGCCGAACAACAAGTGGAACCTGATGTGGATGTCGAGGATTCCGTGAAACTTCAAAGAAAGAAACGAGAAAGAGTAAATAAGGTAAATAAGTCTCTTCAACATATTCTAAATACTTTGCATTTGAATGAAATTATAATTTAAATGAAAATGGACAGAGTGCCCAAAGGGAATTTGGTGACGATGAAAATTTACTGTCTTACATGATTGCCCAGAAACAGCAAAACACTAAGGTTATTGTGTTTTTGATTCATTATAAGGCTTTGCCAAATTTGAAATTGCTAAGTTATTTTAAAGTTATAAGCCTTTATAAAACTTTTCTTATTGTTTTTTTTTTTGAAATAGGAGCAGTCTCAAGATGAAGAACAACAAGTAGAAGATGATATTGAAGTCGACGACGGTGATAAAGAAAGAGAAACTTCAAAAAGCATTGAAGTAAGATAATTTATAAAGCTTTATAAAATTAGACTATCAGTTTTTAAAATATGTCATTGTAATAGGTGCAGACTCATAATGAAGAAGAACAAAGAGAGGAAGGTGATGTTGAAGTCGAGAAGACAGTTCAACCTCAAAGGAAGAAACGAAGAAGAGGAAAAAAGGTAAAGAAGTCTCTTTATAATTGTTTATAAATAGACTAATTCCAAATTTCATTCCTGATTTTCTTAACTGTTTTGATTCTAAAGGGAACTGACGCTAGCACCTCCAAATCGAAAAAACAAAAGCTACCAGCTATGGAAGTTTTAGTTGATGATGTTATAGGAAATGTATTGGAAGATCTCAACCTCAAGGTGTGAACTATAAGACAACAACAAAGTCGATTAACTTACCAATAAACATAACAATTTCGAATTTAATAAAGCCTTATAAACCTGTTATTGTTTTTACTTGGAAATAGGCACAGAAACAAGAAGAAGAAGTAGATGAAGAAGAAGCACGACAAGGAGACGATGCTGAAGTGAGCGGCAGTGATAAAGGAAACTCTACTTCAAAAATCAGTGAAGTAAGCTAATTAAGAAGTCTTTATAAACAGATAATCGTTTAAAATCATCAGTTTTAAAAATTATAAGCCTTTATAAATCTATAATTTTTTTTTGAAATAGAACCAAACAAATGAGGAAAAAGAACAGCAAGAGAAAACGGTTGTTGAAGCCAAGAAGCCCGTGGAAGGTGAAAAGAAGAAAGGAGGAAGAGCAAGAGGAAAAAAGTTAAATAACTATCTTTATAATGTCTTATAAAATGATCTTTCGAATTTCAAAGACTGCTTCCAAAACTCTGTTAATGTTTTTTTAGATTATAAGTCTTTATAGGCAAAATTTTGGAAATGATACCTTTATTTCCATGTCTTCTAATCTATAAAAAAAATATTTTGAAATAGAACCAAACAAATGAGAAAAAAGAACAGCAAGAGAAAACGGTTGTTGAAGCCAAGAAGCCTGAGGAAGGTGAAAAGGAGAAAGGAGGAACAGCAAGAGGAAAAAGGTAAATAACTATCTTTATAACATCTTATAAAATGATCTTTCGAATTTCACAGACTACTTCCAAAACTGTTAATGATTTTTTTAAATTATAAGCCTTTGTAAATCTATTAATGTTTTTTTAAAATAGAGCCAAACACATGAGAAAAAAGAACAGCAAGAGAAAACTGATGTTGAAGCCGAGAAGCCCGTGGAAGGTGAAAAGAAGAAACGAGGAAGACCAAGAGGAAAAAAGGTAAATAACTATCTTTATAATGTCTTATAAATTGATCTTTAAATTATAAGCCTTTATAAATCTGTTAATAACAACAAGTGAATAACAATGAGATAGAGCCAAACACATGAGGGAAAAGAACAACAAGTGAATAAGAAAGATAAAGCTGATGCTAAATTCGAGAAGCCCGTGCAAGTTAGAAACATCAAACGAGGAAGAGGGAAAAAGGTAAATAACTCTATTTATAATGCCTTATAAAACGTAGATTCTTCTTCTTCTAACGTGAATAAAAATACTTCGGGTCATTTGTTAAATGGATATGGTGATAAAATAGGCACAAGAAGAAGAAGAAGAAGAACAAGATCAAGCTGATGCTGAAGTCGAGAAGCCCGTGGAAGTTAGAAATGTAAATAACTCTATTTATAATGCCTTATAAAACGTAGATTCTTCTTCTTCTAACGTGAATAACAATGCTTCGGGTCTTTTTGTTAAATGGATATGGTGATAAAATAGGCACAAGAAGAAGAAGAAGAACAAGATCAAGTTGATGCTGAAGTCGAGAAGCCCGTGGAAGTTAGAAATGTAAATAACTCTATTTATATTGCCTTATAAAACGTAGATTCTTCTTCTTCTAACGTGAATAACAATGCTTCGGGTCTTTTTGTTAAATGGATATGGTGATAAAATAGACACAAGAAGAAGAAGAAGAAGAGAAATGTTCTTTCGAATTTAGAAAGGTAAATAACTCACATTATAAAGTCTTATAACAATGTTCTTTCAAATTTCATAGACTACTTCCAAAAATTCATTTCTGATTTTTCTTAATTTTTTTTTGTTTATACAGAGAGCTGTTACTGGCACCTCCAAATCGAAAAAAACAAAAGATACAAGATGGGAAAGATTCAACTGATGAACCGAAGTAGAAGATATGGTGAATTAGAAGAAATGAAGATCTTTCAGCTTTTAGTGCTATCTTTTGTTTCCCCTTTCAAATGATTTAACTGTTGATGTCTTTGATAAAAGAACATCTTTTGGTTTGTACTTTAATCTTTTTGGTTTGATCTTATTCCTTTCATAAGAAACTTATTAGGTTTATATTCACATTGGTAAGCTAAGCCCATGACATCAAGTATTTTAAAAACATATAAAATCTGCAATTAATTTTAACTCTAAATTTATAAGGTCTTATAAAAAGCTAGTTGATAAATATAACCACACATTTTTAGGTAACATTAAACTTTTAGAAAATACTTATAAACTCTGTAAAGCATATAATAATAATGAATGTAATAATAAGAGGTTCAAACGCTATGAGACTCTATTTGTTATAACATCATATAAAATGCAATGATCAAAATAAAGATAAGTTTTTATACGACTCTTGTTAACCAATTGGCACGACACAACTGCTCTTGTTGTGTCCTTGTTGTCCACATCGGCTACATTTGTGTGATTTGGATGTTGATTTGGATTTGGGCCAATACTTTCCATACTCCCACGAACTTGGTATCCTCTTCTTTTTCCTCCTGCCACTAGGAAAGCGAGTAGATGGTGGGCGACAAACAAAAGAAGCTACATTGGAAGGAATATTCCAATATGCTTTATCACCAACAGGATATATATTTTCTGAATATGCTAGTGTATACCTAATAAGAAGATCAAGAGAATTAGATAAAGATACAACCAAGGAAGAAGAATTGTTATATAACAATGTTTATAAGATTTTATAAATTAGATAAATTATATAAAGATTTATAAACGTGATACAACATAACTATGAGAACGCACCTTTCATTGGAGTAAAACTCATCGACATAATCATTTTCATGCTTATTTCCAGCTTTAGCAGCAGCAATAGCATGAGCACAAGGAAACTTCTCGACATCAAACACTAAGCATGAACAATGCCTTGTTTCAAAATTTACCACTTGATCTCTTGTATCTCCCTTAACCTCAAACTCTGAATCATTGATTTTGGAAACTTCGAGCCAGCGGGACGTAAGGTCATATAACTGCTTCATCTTTTTCACCACTTCGAAAGTGACAGGGTGGATATGACGAACTCCTTCTTCACGCCGTTCAGTGAACCACCTAGTCATAATCATCCTAATAGTCTCAAAAAGACACACTATTGGAAACTCACGGCTCTCTTTCAGCAACGAATTAATAGACTCAGCAAGGTTTGATGTCATAATGTTGAAGCGATTGGCAGGCGCATAAGCTCGTGACCACTTCCTGATGTCTGCTTTAGTAAGATAATCTGCTAATTCAGGATCGGAGTCCTTAATCTCATGAAAATAATAATTAAAATCTTCCTTGGTGTATGCATAACCAGCCTCCACAACCAATGGGATAAGTGTTGAACTCTTATGCTTATCAAGAACATTCTTTTCAAAGTGAAAGATGCAGATTCCATGGTGAGCAAGCGGATAATATTGTAACAGAGCAGCTTCAATAGAGGGTGCATGATCAGAGACAAAAACCAAATCTTCTTCATCAGGAATGATGGTTTTCAGAAACATCATAAACCAACTCCATGATGCCGCATTCTCAGAATCTACTATAGCAAAAGCTAGAGGATACAAGTGAAAATTACCATCATGTGCTGTGGCAGCAAGTAGAGTCCCTTTATACTTTGATTTCAAATGGGCACCATCAATAGAAAGCACCTTCCTCATCATCTTAAAACCCCTGATAGATGGACCAAATGACAAAAATGCATATTTGAATTTCCCCACATAATCAACTTCAATAAAAGTCACAGAACCTGGATTCTTTTTCTTTAACATGTGAAACCAGCTCGGCAAAGCTTCAAAACTGTCATCAGGAGTACCCCTAGCTAGACCTTGAGCGTGCTCTTGACACCTCCAAGCCTTTGAATATGAAATCACAACACCATGATCTTTTCTAGCTTTCTCTATGATCTGTTTAGGTTTCAGCCCAATTTTTCCTCCTTCATAATGATTGCTGACTATATTTCCCAACAATTTTGCTGTAGCTTGACGATGGCTTACATTTCTCAAAGAAGTGTCACATGTATGTTTAGATACATACTGGCGCACAACAAAACTCTGAGATCCTTTAACAGATTTTGCACGAAAGCTCCAACTACATCTTTCATCCACACAGCTAAGAACATAACGTTTTGTGTCTGAATATATTGTGCTGAACTCAAAGCTCTGACTGACTGCGTGCAACTTCAACTTTGTGCTCATTTCCTTTTTATCGTTGAAAAACTTCCCGCAGAACAAATCATCATCATCTTCGCGTTGATTTGCAAGACAAATTGGTGACAAGATTTCTGAATGGGAATGGGAATCCTCTCTCATGCTTTCTCTACCACATCTACTAGAAAAAGCTGGCAGTTTTGACTTTCTAGATCCATATACCACTGAGTGCAATCCTCTCTAAAACAAAAAAAAATGAAACATGAGCATTAAGAAAACACAATTACAAATATAATTTATAACCCATTATAAGATACTGATATATTCATATCAAAGAAAGTTAAATGTACCTTATTGCCAACAAGACCACTTGAAGGAGAACAAAGAGTATTCCTTATACGAGTATGTTGAATACCAGAGACTTCGTCAACTCTCTGGATGTTGTTCCATTCAGTCTCAGGGAGTGTGTATGATCCTCTCTGCAAAAGTAAGCATGGATCTATTTAGTTTTATAAATCATTATAAAAAAATTCTTATTTAAAATGGTCTAATAAGTACACCAGAACAAACATTAGCTCACAAATGCTACAAAAAGTAGAGACACCTTTTTTTGTAGTACTTCATTAAGTCTAATATTTAAAACAATATATAAGACCTTATAATTATGAATGTTAAGGTAAGACTTTTGAAAAGTACCTCAAAACCATTACTACTTCCAGCAATAGGCGAATCATAAGTACTGGAAATTTCATCCCGTGTTTGAATCATATTTGGCATAATCAATGGTGAAATTTCTGTTCCTCTCTGAAACATAAAACCATAAAGCTAGTTTTTACATGTATTTTAAAAGGTTGTTATAAACATTAAAGTTGTCGAAAAAATACCTGAAAGAGATTTTTACTTCTAGGAATAGGTAAGTCGTGAGTAACAACAACATCATCATGTGCCTGGATAATATTTGATATTTGTGTTTCCCTCTGACACATAAAAACATAAAAATAATAATTATAACAGTTTTTTATAATGCCTTATAAATATAAAAGATGTAATAATTACCTCAAGGACATTACTACTTCCAGCAACAAGCAAATCATTAGTAGAAACTTCATCACGTGTCTGAATCATGTTTGAAAAGATCAATGGTGATATTTGTGTTTTTCTCTGAAACATAAAAAAAACATAAAGGTAGAAGTGAATCTCTATAATCATGAGCACTACATACTACATTGTAGAATAACTGATAACGCTTATAAATAAAAAATGTTAGCAAAGAGTTTCATGTGGTTACCTTAATTGTTACACGTAGATGAAGGCCTGCATTCTCTTGAAGTTTGTTCAGATATGACATTACTTGACGATCATTCCTAATAGATACTGGAGGAAGCTCTTTTGTCCTGAAGTTTAATTTTGAAGGTGAGACATAGCTAAGATTGATACTGTTTTTGTTGTCATCGATTCCAAAATCTTCTAAAACAATCGCAATTAAATCTTTATAGCTGATATCTTCAGGAATCATACTAAGAGACGATCCCCATTGAACATCAAATATGAAATCCCACTGAATTCCATTTAATAGCTTCCATTCTCCACATATAGAAAAAGCTTCGATCATCATAACCTGAGTATAAGAAATATAGGGATCAAGGAAGGGATAAAAAATATTCAACACAAAGAACTCAAAAGCCACAAGGATCAACAAAGACATATCAAAAACAATAATGCATAAGAATTACGTTCTTCGCTGATAATTATTTATAAGGTTTTATAAATTTGAGATTCGAAAACTTCATCGAGAAAAACTACGTCTCCCTTACCAAAAACCGATCGATTTTGAGAAACAAAACTACAATTACAGAAAGAGACGAAGATCACTATCTACTATCATCTGACCTCTGTTACGCGTTCGTGTTGAGAGATTGTTATGTTCGTTTGAGCTTATAGTCTACGCCAAATCTCGTCGGATGTCAGCGTCGACGATTCTCGCCTGGAAATCGTCGGAGTTGACGGATCTCGCCGGAGTTGACGAATCTCCCCGGAAAATTCGAATCTCGCCGCAAAATTTTGAAATCTCGTCGGACAAAAGAAAAGGAGAGATCGAGAAGAATTAATGGGAATGATAGCTTTGAGTATGATTAGAAGGGGGTAGAATAATACTTTACCTTTTAAAATTTTAAGTGTAAAGTTGGTTAGTGTATAAATAAAAATTGGTATTGGAAAAATGTTATTAGTGACAATTTCTCTTAGTTTAAACTGCTTTTAAATTGTAAACCAGATTTTTTGTAAACTAATGTATTTATAAACCAATTTTAATAATAAACCAGTTTGAATTTATAAACTAAATATAATTCATAAACCAGTTTTAATTTATAAATCAATTCCAGTTTAACATTATATTTATTTTATTTTATTTTAGGTTAATAATTTATTTTATTTTTTAAATTTAATTAATTGTCTTTTTTGATATAACCATGTATTAGCCCCATTTTATTTCGTGGCTTACATAACTATGAAATGTTTGATGGGAAAACGTAGTTTTTAGCCACAAAATTTGTGTGGTAAAATCGTTTAACTTTTACTATGATTTTTCCACAATTAAAATTTGATAAGAGCGTATGTTCAGATCTTTTTTTTGTGGCTAAAACTGTATGTAACCACGAAATTTACCTTATAGCCACAAAAATATGCTACAGCCTACGTGTCATTTTTTTACTTGTGGCATAACTTATGCGTGATGACTTTTTAGTAGAAATAAATGAAGGAAAATCAATTTATTTGAATGCAATATATATTGTATCTACTGACCCTTTAGTCCTACTAGATTTTTTAACCGCGCTACGCGCGGATAAGATATTATATGTATTTTTCAATTCTAAAAGAATAATATATAATATTGTATTACATTATTTAAAGAATATAAAATAAGACTACATAATATAAATATATGTTTAAATTTTTCTTTGTGGATATGATTATCTTGTTTGATTGTTGTACTTGATTCACATATTTGCATAGATATATGTGATAGATGAATAATTATATTTTTATTATCAGTAAATAATATATATTTATTATATAATATAAGAAAACTGAAATTACTTATTTTTAAACAAATTTGTTTCATATTAGGGATTCGGTTATAGACATATCATATTCGAAGGAGATATTTTTACAGTTATCAATCTTCTTGATAATCAAGAAACAAATCTGAATATCAAAACAATATCTCATACGATCTTTTTGTGGAAGAACTGCTTTGAAGAAATTGAATTTAGGCATCAAAAAGGACTGGATGTGCAGATGGATGTGCAGATGTATTATCTAAGTCAGCTTTACAAAGTGCTACTCATAGTTTGATATATCATTTGTGTCCATCTTTTTCTTGTCCATCCTTTATTAAACATCTTGAAATAACTGATGTTAATTAATAATAAACTTTTGGCCGGCAAAAAAAAATCAAACTTCTATAATTATCGCTTAAATATTTTATTAATATTATCTAAGAAGCTTTCAAGTGATATTATAGTCTAATTTTTATTAGTTTTTTTTTTGTTAATTTTTAGAGTTTTCTGTATTTAAGATTTTTTCTATATTAAGCTTCTATTTCTTTCACAGAGTTGATATATATAACCTGTAAGAAAAAAAACATTATAAATTTCATAAGCAAAGAGAAGTTGCATCAGATTTTATGAGAGCAACTTGATATCGTGACTTGAATGAGCTAAAGGTTTATGTTTCAAGTATTTGAGAGAGAGAGAGGCAATACACACCATAAACAAGATGAAAACCATTAGAATATGAAAGTGGTATAGTTCATTTTCTCAACGTAGTTATTGATCCACTGATTACACCACAAAGAGAAAGGTTAAAGGTAAACAAACAAACAAAAATATTTAAGTTAATTAATATACCAAGTTAATAGACATAGGATCAAACGAAACCTTAACTCACCTTCTTGTGGTCCAAATTCGACATCTCTGAAGAACAACATTTCATCGGCTTTGGCGGAGGAGTCTGAGTGGAGAACCGCCTTGCCGTTTGATTTCTTCGACATAGGATCGCCGGAGACAGGATTGGTGGAGGAGACTCCGGTTTTTCCGGTGTTTTTGATCGGTGGGGATTTTCCATCAGGTTTCATCGCCGGTTCGACTTCTTGAGAAGATTTTGATTGGAACCAAAAAATGGTGAAAGAAATAGATAGAGAGGGAGTTGAAAAAAAAGAAATTAAAGATGGGAGTAAAGAGGAGGTTTGATTGTTAGTGCCCCTGTTCGAAAATCCGGTAGGCGCTATACGTACGCTCGGGTTGGGCCTAGCGCCTAGTGTAAAAATCGGAGATTAGGCGGAGATTAGTCGGGGCCTAGTTTTATATTTATCTTGGTTTTTTTAAATACGTACATATATAATTAGTGATTCTTGTATATGTGTCCAAGAAAGTTTCAATGGCTTAGTGGTAACTGTCCTATATTTATGTCATAATAACCCGGGTTCGATCCTTTCTGTCGCATTGTTTTTTTTTTTGCCTTCTTCTGGTCTGAATTTGACATCTCTGAAGAATAACACTTCATCGTCTTTGGCGGAGTAGTCGGAGTGGAGAACCGCCTTGCCGTTTGGTTTCTTCGACATAGGATCGCCGGAGAAAGGGTTGGTGGAGGAGACTCCGGTTTTGCCGGTGTTTTTGATCGGTGGGGATTTTTCATCGGATTTCATCGCGGGTTCGATTTCTTGAGAGGATTTTGATTGGAACAAAAAAAATGGTGAAGAGGTTTATAAGAAATAGATAGAGAGGGAGTTGAAACGAAAGACATTAAAGATGGGAGTAAATAGGAGGTTTAATTGTTAGTGCCCCTGTTCGAAAATTTTGTAGGCGCTATAAGTACGCTCGAGTTGGGCCTAGCGCCTAGTGTAAAAATCGGGGATTAAGCGGAGATTACTCGGGACCTAGTTTTAGGTTTATCTTGGATTTTTTTAAATACGTACATATATAATTAGTGATTCTTGTATATGTGTCCAAGAAAGTTTCAATGGCTTAGTGGTAACCATCTTATATTTATGTCATACTAACCCGGGTTCGATCCTTTCTGTCACATTGTTTTTTTCGCCTTCTTGTGGTCCGAATTCGACATCTCTGAAAAACAACACTTCATCAGCTTTGGCGGAGGAGTCGGAGTGGAGAACCGCCTTGCCGTTTGGTTTCTTCGACATAGGATCACCGGAGACAGGGTTGGTGGAGGAGACTCCGGTTTTTGCCGGTGTTTTTGATCGGTGGGGATTTTCATTCGGGTTTCATCGCAGGTTCGACTTCTTGAGAGGATTTTGATTGGAACCAAAAAATAGTGAAGAGGTTTATAAGAAATAGATAGAGAGGGAGTTGAAACGAAAGACTTTAAAGATTGGAGTAAAGAGGAGGTTTGATTGTTAGTGCCCCTGTTCGAAAATTCTGTAGGCGTTATACGTACGCTCGGGTTGGGCCTAGCGCCTAGTGTCCTAGTGCCTAGTGTAAAAATCGGGGGTTAAGCGGAGATTAGATGGGGCCTATTTTTAGGTTTATCTTGGATTTTTTAAATACGTAAATATATAATTAGTGATTCTTGTATATGTGTGCAAAAAGTTTCAATGGCTTAGAGGTAATTGTCCTATATTAATGTCATACTTACCCGGGTTCGATCCTTTCTGTTGCATTGGTTTTTTTTCTTGTCTCAAGCCGAGGTGACGTGGCAACTCCAGACTCTCTGATTGGTTGATTTTCCGTGCCTACATTGACAGACTAAATGATGATTTTATTCTCCTTTTAGTATAATATATATATAGATAAGTTATAACTAATACGTGCATTTATATGAGAAATTCTTGGGTTCACCCTTAGGGTGAACCCATAGGTTCACCCACCAATAGGATTTAGTTATTTCAAATTCAAAAACTTTTAAAAAAGGAAACAATATCATAATAATTTGGCAAGTTATATTATATTTTTAAAATAAATAAAAAATAGTAGTTATAACAAAAAAAAATTCAATATTATTAAACCCGTCACCAAAACACTAAACCTTAAACCCTAAATCCTAAACCTTAAACCATTGGATAAACCGTAAACATTTGGGTAAATGATAAAAACCATAAATCCTAAAGATTAAAAACTAAATCTTAATAACACTAAACCCTAAATCCTTAACCCTAAACCCTTGAGTAAATCCGAAACCCTAAAATTTAAGATTTATCTAAGGGGGTTAGGATTTATCCAAGGGTTAGTGTTTATGGTTTAGGGTTTAGTGTTAAGATAAAAATACATAAAAATATAATAGTTGCAAAAAATATTAATATTATTAACACCGTCAACAAAACACTAAACCCTAAACCTTAAACACTAAACTCTAACATTTGGGTAAATCCTAAACCCTTGGGTAAACCCACAACCCTTGGATAAGTCTTAAACTTTAGTGTTTAGGATTTCTCCAAGTGTTTAGGGTTTAGGATTAAGGATTTAGGGTTTAGTGTTATTAAAAATTAGTTTTTAATGTTTATGATTTAGGATTTATTATTTACCCAAAGTTTTACGGTTTATCCAATGGTTTAGGATTTAGGATTTAGGGTTTAGTGTTTTACTGACGGGTTTAACAATATTTAAATAAATATTTTTTTGTTTAACTACTATTTTTTAAAAAAAAATATAATATAACTTGCCAAATTATTATGATTTTATTTCCTTTTTTAAAAGATTTTAAATTTGAAATAACTAAATCATATTGGTGGGTGAACCTATATAAGAGAAATTATTGGGTTCACTCCCTAGGTGAACCTATAGGTTCACTAATCATTGAAAATTGGTTATCTCATATGCAGATTTTTTTCAAAAAAGGAAACATAATATTTAAAATTTATTATTAAACAACAAGATAAAAAATAAATAAAAATAGTAGTAGCTGGAAAAAAAGATTTTTTTTAATATTGTTAAAATCGTTTATACTAATCTCTAAACCCTAAACCCTAAACACTAAACCTTAAACCCTTGGGTAAACCCTAAACCCTCGGGTAAAGAGATATTCCAAGGGTTTAGTTTCCCAAGAATTTAGGGTTTACCCAAGGGTTTAGGGTTTAGCGTTTAGGGTTTATTATGAACAATTTTAATATTTTAATTTTTTTTTAACAGTCACTACTATTTTTTATTTATTTTTTATCCATTATTAAAATTGTTCATTATAAATCCTAAATGCTAAATCCTAAACCCTAATCACTAAACTCTAAACCTTTGGGTAAACCCTAAACCCTTGGGTAAACTCTAAATCCTTGGAATATCTCTTTACCCAAGGGTTTAGGGTTTACCCAAGAGTTTAGGATTTACTCAAGGATTTACGATTTAGTGTTTAGGATTTAGGGTTTAGAGTTTAGTATAAACGGTTTTAACAATATTAAAAAAAAAAGATCTTTTTTTCAAGTTACTACTATTTATTATTTATTATTATCCTTTTATTTAAAAACATAAATTCTAAATATTCTATTTCCTTTTTTAAAAAAAATATGCATATGAAATAACTAATTCTCATTGGTTAATGAACCTATATGTTTACCTAGGGGTGAACCCAAGAATTTCTCTTTATATAAATATGTTGGATGCAGAAACAAAATAAACTATGAGAATAAACTATTTCCTCAAAAAATAAATAAACTATAAACATGTTGTGTAAAGTTTACCTAGGGGTGAACCCAAGAATTTCTCTTTATATAAATATGTTGGATGCAGAACCAAAATAAACTATGAGAATAAACTATTTCCTCAAAAAAAAAAAAAAAACTATAAACATGTTGTGTAACGTTGGAAAACATGTGAGTGGAGGTGGGTGGAATGCTAAAATGCATGAATGGCTTGCATCTGAGAAACTAAAAGCCATGCAATTATCACGCTGCATAGGGTCCACACTTTTGGCTAACCACACAATCATTGTTACTCCCTTCGTATATCTTTTGTATATAAACTGGTAAAAGTTCATTGGAGTTTTGGAAGGTTGTGCTGTATTTAAGTTTTGGAAGTTTGTGCTGTATTTGAGTTTTGGAATACATATCTTGATATATCTTCTTTTCCGTTAATTTTGACCAACGCCAAAGTATATATTTGGGTTCATTTTTTTTTGACAAATGAAAAATGATATAATATTTTTAATATTATATCATTAACCATATGATATAATGTTTATTTGATCAAATATTCTATTTGATAAATATTATATCACTAACCAACGCCAAATTATAATATTTAAGCATTAACTATATAATATAATGTGCTATGAAACATTATATTAACCAAAAATATTAAAACAAGTATATTTTCCTTACATAAAAACTACAGAATTACCTAATATAATTACATATTTATGACAATTAATGATTATAGATAATAAATATTTGATAACAATATGTGTATCATTTTTCATTTTAGTTTAATTTTATATTATTAAAAGAAATTAAATAATCATATTAACCATATATATAATAAAAATCAGATTTTTCTTACATGTTATATTTTAGAATTTTTAAAACAGCTATAAATTACTTTGAAAATTTTGTGATCAGTGTCTTAATTGTTTTTATTTTAACAAGATACAAATGATCATAAAATCGTATTAATATAAATTTTTATGTAATAGACATTCACATTAAATATATATATATATATATATATATATATATATATATATATATCAATTTTAATACCGTTTATATGTACCATTTAAAAATACATAAATATGTTAATTTTGGAATTTTCATTGAAAAAAGTATTGAGACCTTAATATTTAATTTTGAAATTTTCATCAAAAATATCACATCAAAAATTCTGAGATCAATGGTTTAAATTTTTTGTTACATAGAATATACAAATGTTAATAAAACCATATGAGTAGAAAGTCTCAATAATAAATGTTTATATTCAATATGCTATATATTTATGTTAACATCATTGAAATTTAATTATTTATCATATAAAATAAAAAAAAATGATTATTTTGATCTATTTACCATAAAAATATTGTAAACAAGCAAGATATATTGTTTTGATTTATGTGATTACTCTAATCTCCTACATATTAATTGAGAAACAATTGATTACTCTAGCAAGTGTAAGATTTTATTAATTAATATTTTTCAAAAATCTTACAAGAGATCGATACAACGAAGATTTATTTATAAACTATTGAAATCACCTAACGAGACATGGAGTGCGTATCAAATTTGTTTTCCTAACCCTAACCCCCTTTCTATTCATCTCAACACCAAAATGGAATATTTAGAAGTGTCGATTGACAATCTGAAATAGTAATATTTTTTTAAGTTCAGTCCATTGTTTTCCTCAAATTGACATTGAATTGTTTTTAGTGATTAACTAAATGGTTTATGTGCATAGTAAAATGTATTTTAGTTTAAAAATTATTGCATACCCAAAATCAATATGAACCATCATAATTTTTGTTTAAAATATTGTTACAATAAAAATTTAGGGTTGAGCAAAAAATCTAAATATAAAAACGAACCAAGTCTTATCCAAAAATTAGTACTGAACTTTAACCAAAACTAGTTAGATATCCGAATGGGTTCAAAAATTTTGGTATCTAAAGAACCGGAACTGAACCTGATCCGAACAGAAATATTCCGGGTATTTGAACATATCTGAACGAGATTTATAAACTTAAATTAAATATCTAATAATATATTAAATTAAATCAGATTAATATATTAATTATTTTTAATTTAATATCTAAAAGAATATACACAAAATATAAGATGTTTTTAAGTTGTCTAAAATCTATACAAATACTTATAAGTACAAATACTTGGAAATTTATACAAATATTTATAAGTACACGTTTAAAATAGCTAATTGGTACTTAAAATACCAAAATACTTAAAATATATTTTGATTTCCTATCTAAAAATTTAAGCTAAACCAATTTTTATGTTAAGTTTAAATATTTTGGCATACATTATTCAAATTTATTTGATATGTTATTTTGATTTTTAAACTTTGAAAAATTTAAAACATATATGAAGTTTACTTTTTGAAACTTTTCTAGATAGGTTATCTGAACCCAAAACCGAACCAAATCCACGAAAATCTGAACTGAACCAAAACCACAATGAACCGGACCGAACCAAATCAAATAGTGCTTAAATGTCTACTTCTAATCAAATGTAAAAAATGCTATTGATAACAAAATGTATATTCTTTATAATATTTAAATACAATATTTTTTAAAAAATATTCACCCCGCATAGGGCACGGGTTATCATCTAGTATGTGCTAATTATTTTGACTTGAGTACCCAATTTGGTCAAAAATGAAAAATTAAGCTATAAAGAGCGTTCAGGACAAAAGATTTATATGTATCTACTAGGCCAAGGGACATCATTTAATGAATTAGAGAAACTGATAGAAGCAAAAAAATATCGGACTTCCGTAAAAAGAAAAAAAGTATATCACTTTTTTCTTGTGGACATTTGTATTACTGGGCTCATAAGGCCGAAACAGTTGCAAGCGATTACAAACCTTAATTGAGACAGTAAAACATAAAAGTCCAATCGAAGCCAACACACAGAAAAGAAATACATGACTAAAGGCATGGTGTAATCGCAGCGATTGCGGATGCAGTTATGGGCCTTTGCAGATGCAAATGTTTGTAATTTTATGCATTATCAAAAGATATGTACAACTGGTACAGTGGTTAAAAATTGGTGCATTTGCAGAATACTTATGACTGGTTAACTATTAAATGCAGCAATGGTTAAATAAGAAATTAACAATATTTACATTTTCTATAATTATAAAATACTAAAAATCATATTATTATAAAAATATAAGTATTATATTTATAAAATTATAATATCAAATTTTTAATAAAAATTAAAATTTTGGTTTTAAAGTTTTATAATATAAATATAATATGTTTATTTTAATATTTATATTATTTTAATTTAATTCTTTAATTGATTTTTTTATTTTATGTTTATATAGTTTTTATACCTTCTCGTAACCGTCCGCAACCACAAACGCTACCTAAAACCGGCTTTTGAACTTGAGAAGTTTAGAACAGTTTGGCGCGATTTATAGTATTTTGTGTGATTGTTACAAAACGACAATAACCGCTACTAACTGCAAAAGCTGCGTTTGCGGGTGGTAGCAGGATAACCAATCAAGTTCTAACATGTGTCTTCAACAGATGTTATTATTACGTTTCGAAAATTGAAAGAGGTTTCCTAATAAATTGTTTATGAAAAGGGGATGTTTTATTGATTCTCCTCCAAATCCTTAGACGTATATCTGGAATCAGTTTTCATACCTCTGGATAAGATCACATCATCCACCAAAAGAGCGTCAAAGAGTACTTTTCAAAGAAAGGTCTTTATCATTGGAGATATATAGTTATGCAACTTCACAAATTCAATATAAATAGCAAAATCGATAATAATTTAAATAAACATTTAATACAAATATAAAAATTAAATTTTTTTACGAATAAAAAAATCAAAGCAAAAATATATCTGCGTTTCCAAAGCGCGGATCAAATTTAGTTGTTTTTATTAAATGAAAAAACAATAGAAATTAAAATAGTACAATAACAAAACATGTTTGACAGCATATACGTCAAAAATATAAACAGGTGTCAAATTTTAAGCTAAATAAATACAATCTTTGCACTTGAAACGTGGACTAATCCCTAGGGGAATTAAGAATTTAATTTGCAGTCTTATAAAATTTATGTTTCATTGACAAAAGTTGTTTTAAATTGAATAAACAATTTCTTAAGCAAGTTTTATTCGTCTAGTTTTTTGGTTGACAAAATGTTATATGTGCAATGAATGATGAATCATGAGACTCGTCTGGTTGGCAACCTCTCTCAAACTGACTCATTCCATTGGTTTTGACACGTATTCACAATCTAGATTGGTTTTTTCCAGCTTCACACTCCGAAAAAGAGAGAGAAAAAAAATTAGAGAAGACTACATGTATTTTCAAATACTTATTTGAATAAAAATTTATATGTTCTGTAATTGATACCCTTAAGATAAAGAATAAACATTTATTGTAGAAATGAGATCAGTAAAAAGATATATCAGTCGGCAACAGTTGAGCTGTGGGTTAAATGGTATGACTGCTAAGTTAAAATTAAATATTTGGAAGTGTCTCTAAAATTAGTACTGATTTGATGTGACTTACAACATTACAGAGGTGATGGTAGTAGTTTTTAAACTATGTGAATTCTTGCGTTTTCAAACCTCTTTCACAGGAATAGTATATATTTTGCTTGAGGGCAAGAAAATGATAAATAAGGGAAATGGATATAGTATGAATTTAATTGGTTTTTAGCCATAGTATAAATTATATTCAGATTATATTATATGTGTTTGTAGTCTATTTAAGACTCTTTTCGAGTCTAGGGGTGTTTAGGAGCAATATGGAGATTATGGAGCCAATTAGAGAATAAGGATGAGGAAACTCGTAGCTGTTCAAGAAATCAGAAGCTAGAGCCGAGATTTAGAAGTAGTGTCTATCGACACCTCTTCCTTGGTGTCGCTCGACACCGAAGCGAGTAGACGGGCCGACTCTATTTCCAGATAAAGTCGGGCCCAGAAGTCTCCACATATTACAAGATTGCCCTAGTTGAATTTATACATAATAAATATAGGTTTTAAGCCATTGTTTACGAAGAGACATATTTTGCATTCATTATTAGAAGCTTTATAGTTTTGTAGAGAACATCAAAGACTCATTCAGAGATTTTTATCCGAACTCTAGTATTTCTTACTCTATCTATTTAATTCAATTCATTCAGTTTATCTCTATGTATTGCTTTAATATGTATGAGTAGTTACCTTGTTAGATTTTGGATTTTTCTATGGTTTTGTTGAACTTGAAAAATATAAAACTGCTATGGTGTTGGGGTTAAAAACGACAAACTTAAAATCAACGTCCAAATTTCCACGCTATTCTTTTGGAAAACCTTTCGAAATAATTTTGAAAGGATCTTAAGGAACAAGCTTCTGAAAAATATGGAGTATACAAGGCCATCAGAAACGCCGACCATTCCTCCTACTGCTCTAGGCCAGGGACACCGACTACCTCTCCTCCCCGCCTTAGGGCGGGGACAACCCGTGCACAAACCTCCTCGCCCTAGGGCGGGTAGGAACCATGCACAAACCTCCCCACAATAAGGCAGGCACGATCCAGGATGAGACCTCCCCGCCCTAAGGCGAGCACGATCCTTGGTCAATCCTCCCCTTCCTAGGGCTGGCACAATCTGTGGTCGGTCCTCCCCGCCCTAGGGCAGGCACGATCCCGTTGATCCTCCTTTCCCTAGGTCAGGCACGATCCGGGATCAGCCCTCCCCACCCTAGGGCGGTGTTGCGGTCACCCAAGTTGAGGTTTTCTTGGTGCGTAAAGGTCTGACTACAAGAGGTGGGGCTCGGGTCATAAGAGAGGGTTTTACTCAAGCTGTCCAGGAGGTCATGTATCAAAACTTAGCCGGTCAAGAGAAGAACAAAGATCCAGTCGGTCCAATCAAGATTGACGATCAAGCCGGTTCAGTCCACTTCTCAACAATCGGCCAAGATCAAACTGGAATTACCATATTTACCATCCAAGCCAATCAATCAAGCTGCACCGATTTTCTCAATCAGGGCGAGGTTTGATTTAATTAAACCGGTCTGACCAGGTAAGATTTCCATATGATCTCTTGTTGCTTTGATTCCCATACTTCTCACTCTAAAAACCAACACCACTCACAAAGTTCACATCATCTTCTTCTTCTTCCTTGTTGCCATCTAAATCTACAGCTTCTACCTCTGTGAAACCGACTTGCTTTATGAGAAGTTTGTGGACTCCATCCCGTCTTGCCTTGAATTCATCCAACTGTTGCATATCCATGTTGGAAACTGATTTCCTCCTCTCATCATCAGCGTTCTTGGTGTTGTTTCTAGATGCCAAGTTCTCAATGAGTCTGGTTGCTTCCTCTGGGTTTTTGGTGGCGAAATTCCCTTCACTAGCTGTGTTTAGAGCCATCTGGTAGATCAAATTGATTCCTCAGAAAAAAGTACTGAGTAGTTGTACTTGGTTGAATCCATGATGTGCGCAATCGTGCTAATAAGATTTGAATCTGATCCAGGAGTCTCTAAAAGACTCTGTAGACTTCTGAGTGAATGTAGAGATTTTGTTCCTCAAGTCTTCAGCTCGCGCATGATTAAAGAAGTTATGCAGGAATGCGTTCTTGATGTCAGTCTAGTATGTAAGAGATCCTGGTTCCAGTTGCTTAAGCCAATATGAAGCGTCTCTAGAAAGTGAGTACTTGAAGAGCTTACAAAGCAGATAGTCCTCAGGGACTCCATTGGCTTTGATAGCAGACACTAGATCCTCGAATCGCTCCAAGTGATCCATTGGGTGCTCATGTGGAAGACCATGGAATGGTGTCTGTCCCACAAGAGTGAAGTAAGAAGGCTTTAGCTCAAAATCGTGCCTCTAGAAACCAGGGGACGAATTGCGGATCTGTTGGCATAAAATTGATATGGACGATTGTAGTCAGCCAACGTTCTGGGTCGAGTGGCCTCAGCATTAGCTGCGTTAGCTGCAATATTCTCAGCTTCCGAAGCAGCTTGCAATGCAATATTTACATTTTCTATAAATATAAAAATATTAAAATCATATTATTATAATAAATATAAATATAATATTTATAAAATTATAGTATCAATTTTATTAAAAAAATTAATTTTTAAAGTTTTATAATATAATTTTAGTATGTTTATTTTATTATTTATATTATTTTAATGTAATTTTAATTGAATAATTTTATTTTATGTTTATATAGTTTTTAATATCCTCCCTAACCACCCGCAATCACAAACGCTACCTGGAACCAGCTTTTGAATTTGAGAGGTTTAGAACGATTTGAAGCAATTTATAGCATTTTGTGTGATTATTACCAACACCAACAACCGCTACCAACCGCAAAAGCTGCGTTTGCGGGTGGTAGCGGGAAAACCAGTCATGCTCTAACACGTGTCTTCAACATAAGTTATTATTATGTTTCGAAAATTGAAAGAGATTTTCCAATAAATTGTTTATGAAAAGGAGATGTTTTATTGATTCTCCTTTGATACATGACTTTTCAAGGGTCCAAGATCAAATGTTGTAGAATACAAGATGTCAATCGAATTCTAAGTGATTCTAATGCAAAGGGAATGCAAGCCTATGCTTAATCTAAGTGCAACCATGATAAGAAGATGATTATGAACTAAGACAATATTAAAAATGCAATAAAAGAGTGAACTTTCTTTCTCAATGAGGCAAGGGGGTTCTTGGGACAAGGGAATTGACTTTGGGTGATCAAGTTTCAATCTAAGATGGCAAGCTTTCAATCAATCTAACACCTTAAGCCTAGACACAATCCTAAGTAAGCTATATCCGTAGATGAATGCTCATTCACTAACATATCTTAAGCATCTAATCCCTTAGGTTGAATAATATGAAAGCAATCATTAAGAACAAGTGTATTAGCTATCTCAACACCTTCAACAACTAATCCCTTAGGTAAAGGATGTTAAAAGCATTGATGAGTTGGTTCATGCATTTCATAGAACACCTTCCGGGCATGAAATGTCTATAGCTCTATTTTTAAGAGGCCAACTCCAAAATAGCAAGAAGAACACTCAATCAAGCAAGGAAAAGATAGATCTACACTAAAACATCTTAGATCTACACCTAATCACCCTTAGTCTCCCAAGCCCATGAACCCTAGATAGATCTACTCACTAATAGCCATGGAAAACCTCAAAATCAATGATGATTCAAGGCTAAACATGATTAGAGAAGAAGATAATCTAATAAACACAAAAGAAATGAGATGAAAAGGATCAAAGATCCAAACTTTTTTCAAGATCTAAATGTGTGTTTGAGAGAAAAGAAGTTGTTCTCCTCAAGGAGATTACATAAGTATTTATACCTAGGTTTAGAAAACTTAGGAACATCATTAAAAATTACTAAAAAGTCTTTGAGGCCAATTAGGCTTCATCCAATGGAAAACCAGCTTGAAATTCGGTCAGGAGTTGAGGAAATGACCCAACCCGATCCAAACAACCCGGACCAGCCTTGTTCTGGCCGTCCAGCCGTCCCGACCGGGTAGCTCATCCCGGACCAGCCTACCCGGTCCTGTCTTGTCCATCTCAAGCTTCTCCCGACCCGGTAGCTCATCCCGGACCAGCCTACCCGGTCCTGCCTCCCCAGCCTGGTCGTCCAGCGTCCCGACCAGGTTGCTGTACCCGGACCAGTCTTTCCAGCCAGCTTGATGTGCTTCTAGTAAACTGATCATAACTCCTCCAATACAGTTCCAATTGATTTGAAACCACTTCCATTGGAAAGCTAACTCAATTTTCTGTGTCTCCACAAAATCTCAGCAACATAAGACATCTCTAAGGCCTCCGTCCATGCTCATATTTGTCTTGACTAGATTATGGATTGACTTCTCTTTTCATGGCCAAACTTGATTTTTCACCTCTTTTTGGGCTATAAGGCTTCCAAACACCTCAAATCACACCAAAGCATATTCCAACACCTGAAAATGATTAATGAATGCAAAATGGACCTTAAGATGCCTAATGCCTAACTTATATGATCAAAATGCATGAGATATAGATGCTAAAAACATGTAAATATGTAAGATATCATCCTTCAAGTCCACAGACTTGCATATCTGGAATCAGCTTTCATACCTCTCGATAAGATCATATCAGCCACCAAAAGAGCGTCAGATACTTTCCATAGAAAGGTCTTATCTTTGAAGATGTTTTTAAAGACCAAACTTCAATTTATAAGCTCATTGAGTGAAGGTAACGCAATAGCTTGTAAATGCAAATGAGCCTTTGTAATCTGATTTTGCATCCAATATTCTGATTTGACTGAATATTCACCACTTCTATTATGTCCCCAAATCCAACTTTATAGAAAGAGACACAAAAAGTTAAACTATTTTTTTGGTCGGAGAATGATTGATTAAACGTGGTCATTGGGGCTCAATTTTAATTTACAAATCTAATGAAACGTTGCAATATAGCCTTTTAAAATCCTATTGTTTTTAAAGATACATTTTTTAAGACTGATTGCGTAATTAGCCTTTAATAACATAAGATTAATCTACATTATTATCAAACAAAATGGTTACTATAATCTGTTATTTATGTTAAAAAAACATATGTAAGCTTAGTAATATAATGTGAGCAATTATACTTGTTATAATTAAAGGTAGCTATTTAGAAAATATGATATGTTGCAAGATTTAGGAATAATTTTAAAACTAATTTGTGAAATGGCTGTAGCACAAATGTATAGTTATGCACCTTCACAAATTCAATATAAATAGCAAAATTTTATAATAATTTAAATCAACATTAAACACAAATATAAAAATTAAATTTCTTACAAATAAAAAAAAATCAAAGCAAAATATATCCGCACTTAAAAAACGCGGATCAAAATTTAGTTGTTTTTATTAAATGAAACAACAATCATACTATTATTTGCGAACACGCTTAAATAAAACGTTATAAGCTGATTGACTGATTACTCTCATAATGTGAAGATAACTACTAAGAAATGCTGATGTGTCTTTTTTTCATTCGTCCTCACGCTTTAATCAATGATTTTTCTTTTTTTAAATTCCTATTTATCTCATTGGCTAATCATCTCGCTAATCCGTTTCTAATTTCCTTCTCCTTAACCTTTCTTAAACCGTTTTCAATCACACCATTTTTATCAATCTCGGTTCATCTTTAATTTCTAATTTCCTGGTTTGTATATTCTCTATAATCATTCCATCAATTGTCGTTTTTACAATATTTATTTAATGCAGGAGAATGTTAAACACCACGAAGATCAAGAAAATATGAAGCTAGGTGATCATGAGATAAATATATGCCAAAGGAGTAAAAAAAAAATTCAACATGATGTTAGCAAGAGAGCTCTTCGTCCATATGTTTTCAAGATTTGTGGTGAAACATATCACGTTATCTCAGAAAACTTTCCCAAGTCCTCTGAAAGAAAACGTTTTTTGCATCTTTACAAATAGTTCATTTTTCAGTAATAGTTCTTATGTATTGTTTTCATAAAATACATAAGATTATGTATTTTTCTGGAATAAAAATTCGCTTACTAAACTCGCTTTGAATTATTTCATAAAACCATCTATGATTGTTAATTTTGAATTATTATATTGAAAGAATCAAAGCGAAACAGTAAAATCAATCATACCAAAAAACCTGTAGTTTTGTTGACCCTTTAAATAATTTTAAATATCTACAGTATACGAAGAGACATCTGTATGTTTACAATTCTGAACTTCGGTATATATATGGCCTGAATTTAGCTATTCCGTGGTCTGAAGATTTTCATAAACCTCTCTTTTTTATATCATACTACAAAGATAGAAGAATGAACAAAAAGCAAACAGTCTTTCTTTAATTAGAGTTGTTCTTATGATATGTTCCAATATCAGATTCTTTCTCCGAAGCTAAGCCTTTTATTACATTTTTATATTATAGATTGTCAACTATTTTCAATTTTTTGAATACTGAATATTACATTTTATGATTATACTCTATATGACTAATCGTATGTTATTCATGTACCCCTACAGATTTGATTTTTACAATTTCATATTTTATTCTTCATAATGAATGCTTATGTATTTTTAAAAGTTGAATTGTGTGGGGTTACCATTAGAAGTACGAAGTTTATAATGAAATTTATTATGTTTGGGACAATTATTTTTTTTTCTGATTTTGCTCACCGTATTTTGATAAAAACCGATGTAGTGTTCTAGCACTTTGGTCATTTTATACCTTTTAGATTAATGGTACAATATTTAATTATCAGTGGAGTGCTGAAACCATCTATGCTGAAACAACTGATTCATACTCCAATCGTTATCACGAGTAGTATTAATTATATCTATGAGTTGTCGTAGCTTAATAATATAAATAGACGAACAAATCCTACCAAAATGACTTTCCATAGTGAATTGACTTTTTAAGCATATAATGTAATGATAATATCTATTTACGTATTCAATGTATCATAACGTTATAGATTTTCTTCTTTAATAAATCATATATTACGGAAGATAGAGAACTAAACATTTCCTTATCATTTTTTATTTATCTATATTACATTTTCCTTCTTTGTTTTTTATAACTATATGCAAAGGATTGTAAATAGCAAGTAATACTAAATCTACTGATACGTATATTTCAAATTAATTATATTTTCTAAATTCTTGGTTAATATTTTTATCATTAAATATACAGAATCGTGTTGTTAAGATATAATTAACATTATTTTTGATTTAATCCGATATTTGCCCTAATTTTTATCTGTATAAATGAAGGGTTTTTATCACATTGATCGATTACAAAATTATCATGGCAGCTAACGTTTTCCTAGAAGGGTTAGACTCTCAATCGTTCAATGTTTCAGTAAGAGTCCAAATAGTTCAAAAATGGATCGTGCAGAATGGAGTGTTCGGTTACGATTGTGAAATGATACTAATGGATGCAAATGTTAGTATTTTTCAAAGATCTTACTCGAGTAACATATGTTTTATATTATATAACTACTAATTCTGTAATCATTTGTTCATATAGGGCCAGATGATTCAAGCAACTCTGAAGAATGCTTTAATGCGTAAATTCTATTGTATGCTTAATAAGCATTGTTGGGTTAGACTATCTAATTTCGAAGTAGTGCATTCGACTGGCATTACTAAGGTAACTCGTCATAATTATCAAATACTTTTCGCTGCCACCACTCGTGTTGAGTTTATATTTCCCGAAGAGACAACCCATATATTCTCATACGTAAAATACAAAGATTTAAACACGGGATTAATTCATCCCAAATTTTCATTTAGTAACCAACTCTATCTTTTTCATATTATATGTTCATTTGATTATATTCGACATTTCAAAATTTGTATATCTATTTTTTCCAAATGTTTTAGACATATTAGGTGCTCTGGTATCCGTTGGAAATCATAAATGGGAATTTAACCAGGTCGTTGGAACTGAATATCCCAGGCCTATCAGTTTAATATTGTTCACCTTAACTAATATCGAGTAAGTGTACATTATTTTGTTTCCATATCTATCATATATATATAATTCCAATATTATTTTTCAATCTTTAGTTTAGAAACAACCGAGTGAGATACATTGCATATGAAAATATGGCAGAACATTTATATACATTCTGGTCATCTTATGCGGATGGCATAGTCATCTGTTTGCTACGATTCTGGAAGATAGAAGTTATCGACGGTTAGAAAAATATGGATCATATATAATATCATAATTTATATTATATATTCACACTATAATTTTATTGCTCATATTTGTGTAAAATATATAGGTGGATACAGACAGATTACAAATATTCCAGGATGCTCTGAGATAATGTTCAATCCACTTATTGGACCGGTCACAACGCTCAAAACAATGTTTGTAAATATTGTATTATTTATATATTATTATTTACACAAACATATGTTAACATATTTAAATTATTTGACAGGATCTAAAGAAAGCAAACTAAAGAAGTTTGAGAATTTATTGTCCATGATTTAAGTGTTTTCTTCCATTTTAATTTAGTTACATTTTCTATTATTTATAGTTACTCCAGTTATATCTTTTATGGTTATAAACAATTAATATGATTCAATCAGATTTTGGTATGTAAGATTTTATGTTCACTCGAATCTAATTATTCGTTTAAATTTTTTAAAATAAGTTAAGTTTACTTTTAAATCGTTATATTTATAATGTCGACATTGGTACTCGATCAAAATTAAAGGTTTTGTAATCATTTTAATATCCCACTTTAAAATACTTAACCGTTCAAAAAGACCATATCTAACGCCTCTATCAAGTCTCATCTTTTTTGCTCTTCCTCTGATAAAGAAATTGCAGAAGCTTTTGCGAATCTTAAAATCAAAATTCATGGAATGCAACAATACCCTCATTTTGGATCTCACTGAATCATCAAAGGATGTAGAAGTATGTACAAAAGTCTTACGAGTATGGGATTTGAAATCTGCTCCCAATGAGATAGAGCGTCATCTGATTGTGTCTGATCCGAAGGTAAGTTAAGTTTCGTCTTTACTAATTCATTTTTTGTTAGTTATTGTTAAAGTAATTTCCTTTTATGATAATAAATTATTAGGGTTGCAGAATCGAAACGATAGTTCCTAATAGTTTGTGTCAAAAACACTATTTTGGCTCTTTCGATGAAAATGAATGGAAGCTCAGACGATTTGAAGTTAGATTTTGCGATGGTTTCGTTAGGAATACACCACATCAATTCCAGATCATATTTAATGATCGTAAACAAGTGTTTTATTGGTATTCACTTTCAGAAAACCCAATGTTTGTACCTGTCTCTTTCCAACAAGTTCTACAAAGGGATTTCGACAACACATATCCAATTGGTATGTCGTCTAATCTGGTTATTCTGCTGGAAAGTATAATTAATTAATATGTTATTTATTGTTAGCAATATTTAAGATCCTAAATAATTATTGACTTTTGTTGACTTGTTAGAATGAGTTACTTCATTTGAAACTTTGATTGAGTCTGAGGAGGATCCTTATGAGGAGATGTTTGATGTACCTTTAACTCAAATTAATTTTAAGCTTAAGGATGAAAGGTAATACTGTTCCAAATGTTAATTAATCAAGACTATACAAAAACATTATATGGAAAATCTACATTCATCTTATTTGTATTTCACCTACAATAGTACATAGTGGGTGTGAGTTAGAATGTGAAGCGCTAGGAGAGGTTGCCAAGGAACTGGATATGAAGAGTTGGTGGCTGAGTAAATACGAGAAAACCTTCTTAGCTTTGCGTTTCTGGCGAGTACAGTACCTTGAAGAAGGTTATATTATAAATCATTTATATTATTCTGATATCTTTTAACATAGTCACTAAAAGATTTAAATTGTTGTCAATTTACAGGAAGAGTTAAGATCACAAACGGATGACCATTTTCTAAATTCGAATTTGATCCAACATGGATTTAATGGATATTATATTATTGATTATTCTGTTTTTTATACATTGAATACTTAATTTTTTTACTATGATATTATTTTAGAAAACTCTTATCATATAGTGAGAGAATTGCCAACTGTGACTCAAAACATAATTTCAAATACAATAGTAAACCCAAACTTGAATCAAATGCAAAAGTAACCTAAAAGGCTATTGAAATTACAACCAACCCCTTGTGAACAAACAAAACCGAATTTTTGTTACGCTTCTACCCCGTAAATCATGCGGACAGACGACTTAAGAATCGTCTGGACAGGCGACTTTATACTAAGTCGTCTGGTTTTGTTGAGCTTAAAATAATTTATAAATTAAAAAAATATTTGGACAAGTGAAAAATAAAAATCATGTAATTATAAACAGTTTTAAATGATGTAAATTATCATATAATAAAAATGAATAGTTTTCAACATAGATGAGTGAAAGTAGTTAATCATGATATTCTTTGGTTTTGAGGGTTTGAAAACATATGTGGTAGTATTGTATGTATTCTTAGGGTTAGATTTTGGAAACCTTGGATATTTTTAATTTTTTTTTACTTATATGTCTTTATTTCTGTGTATAGTTAACACTTTTTAAGTTTAATTTGATTATTTTAAGTGTCTAGTTAGTTAATTAAGTTTAGGGATTATGTTTAGGGTAGAGACGACTTAATTATAAGTCGTCTATTGAATAATTAAGCTAGACGACTTAAACTTAAGTCGTCCAAACCGGACAGAAGCTCTAAATTTAACAAAGTAATTTAAGCCTAACCGAATAATATACCGGACATATAAATACATTTTTTTCCCTTTTTCACAAATTTTGGAAACCCTAGCGCCGTTTCTCTCCTTAGGCGACAACGAAGGCGAAATCCATCTTCTCTGATTCTTCCCTTCTTCTTTTCTCGTCGATATTTGTAGATCTGTAACCGCTGGTGTCGTTATCTTCTCCTACCGTAAGTCATTCATCCATCCATCTTGTAATAAAAGTCCTTAGAAGACTTACTGGAAGTCATCCAGAAGTCTTCTGGATGACTTCCAGTATTGTCGTGACGACTTAAGACTTCGTAGAAGACGTCTTCGAAGTCGTCTGAGTAGTCTTCTCACTATATTTTACAAGCAGTATTTGTATTTAGAATAGTTTGCTTGTTCTGATGCTTGTATTTGATTTTATTTGATTGTTTTGCAAGGAAAAATGGATTTACCAGAATTCCCGCGGAGGATATATACGTTTGGGGAAGAGCCCACTGCAACGAAGAGCATTTCGTATCATACTGATAACTCGAAGTTGTTTGCTGCTCTAAGTGAAGGTCTAACAGCTGACGAATAGGAGCTGAAGGAGTCGAAGTTGAGAGTGTTCATCAAGTTCAAGGAGCTGAATTTTAGTTGGGCTTCAAGGCTGGTGCATTATATACTCGGTTTCCAGCTTAAGATCGAGAAGAAATATGAGCTCTGGTCTCTCGTTGGTCGAGAACCGATGAGGTTTTCACTGATAGAGTTTGAACACCTCACTGGTCTGAACTGCGCGGACATGAAGGACCTCGAAAATCCAAGGTGTGAGGTTACGAAGGAGATGGCTGCTTTCTGGGAGAAGATGGGTGTTGATATCGCGGCTGGGCCAAATGTTGATCAGATAATAGCAGCATTTAAGAGATGCCAAGAGTGGTCGCGGGAAGATCGCATACGGCTCGGATACCTTGCTATTTGAGAATTATCCCTGGGGGAGAGTGGCGTTCAAGGTGCTGATAGATTCTGTGAAGGCAGCAAATTTGGAAGCAAATTCATACACTGTTGATGGCTTTATTCAAGTTCTTCAGGTGTGGGTGTACAACTTCCTGCCAGAATTGGGTGCAAATTTTGGGAATCCCCAACCAAACAGGCCGACTCCACCGTTTCTGGCTTACAAGGGTGGCAAAGGACGCCGATGTTTTAAAGAGGCCATCGTGAGCCAGGTATATAAACTTCAGTCCTAATATGAGCGACTTAAATTTAAGTCGGCTGGAAAGTCGTCCAGAAAATGCTTCACGACGACTTAAAATTAAGTCGTCTGTTCGTGAAGTTTTTGGGACGACTTTCCAACGACTTAAATTTAAGTCGTCTCAGGACGACTTTCCAGACGACTTAATTTTAAGTCGTCTGCGAAATATTAGGGACTGAAGTTTATGCATTTTGCAGACTAACGTGATCAATTTTATTGAGGAGGACTTTGGTGAAATGTTTCCACGTTGGGAGTTTGATGCAGAGGACTCGGCCGCGGATAACATAATCGAAGTTATGTTTAATTCGAATCCTAAATAGAAGTGGACCATGGATTGCTGGGAAGTTAATCAGATGAATGAAGTGATTGCAGCGGAGACTTTGAGTGGTTTGAAGGAAGATAGTGGAAGGCCTCGGAAAAAAGCTCGTAAAGGGGGTCTCAAGGAGGCTCGCAAGGAGGCTCCTGTAGAGGCACCTAAAGATGAGATTGAAAAAATGAAGAACGCCTTAGGTACAGCCATGAGGGATGGTTTTGAAAGATGCCTTAAGGAGATTAAGTTGCTGGGGGATAGGTTGGAAGCTGTAGAGAAGAAGGTGGGAATCACCAAAAACCGAACTTCTGGCTCGCCGAAACCACCTGTGCACGAACAAGGGGTTAGTACCATAACCTCTCCCAAAATCACAGAGCAGAGAGTCACTAAGAGAGTCACTAAGAGAGTCACTAGGCAAAGTGATAGGAATAAGAACTGATGTGCTTTGTTTGTTGTGTGTGCTTGGTTGAACCTTTGTTGATTTGTTTCTTTTTTTATGTATGTATGGATTTTGTTTGATTTGTTTGATTTGTTTGATTTGTATGTATGGATTTGGTTAATGATTTTTAAACCCGTCTTGTACATCCAAATTTCAGAGTGAAAGTGTGAATGGAGCGAACGAGTCAACCCGTCTTGAGGCTCCAAAGGCGAAAGCTCCACAGAAGTATGCGATTCCACAGCTGCATGATTCTCCAGCAACGAGTCAACTTAGCGTTCTTGTATTGGACAAACGAGTACCCACTGCTTCAGACATACGGCAGGGTGATCTCAGAAGGCAGACAAAGAAGGATAAAATGATTGCAGAGGTCCATGAAAAGATTGAGCGAAAGAGGAAACTTGCTCCTTCACAGCAAACTCCTTTTAAGGGAAACAGCACTGTCAAACATATCATTCCAAACAAAAAGGTTGGACAAGCCTATGATCCTTTTGCCTTCGCTAACAAGAAGATGTTGGAGGTGCTCACAGCCTGGTTGAAACTTGATCCGTAAGTGAGAGAAGTCCCATAATAGCTTGCTTTGTGGTATAAAATGATTGCTTATCTACATTATGTGTGTGCAGTTATTTCAAAACACCTATGGATAAGAAACCACGTCTATGTCCAACTCGGTTCTATTTCAAACTCCGAACCTCCTTAGCATGGCTGAACGACAGAGTAAGTTTTCTGCTATTTACTTTAGAGAGCTAATGGACAACTTAAAGACGACTAAAAGATAAGTCGTCCTATAAGTCATCTGTATAGGTGACCTAACACGACTTAAAGATAAGTCGTCCTATAAGTCATCTACACAGATGACCTAACAGACTTAAAGATAAGTCGTCCTATAAGTCATCTACACAGATGACCTAACAGACGACTTAAAGATAAGTCGTCCTATAAGTCATCTGTATAGATGACCTAACGACGACTTAAAGATAAGTCGTCTATAAGTCGTCCGTAATGTCTTCTATCACTGACTTGTCTTGTTTTATATGCAGCATATGGATGCTTTTATTTATTTACTTGAGGCAACGGTACCAAAAAATCCATCGCATTTCAGGAGTGACAGAATGAGCTTTCTTGACCATAACTTTGCTCAGCATTGGACCTACAAGTACCGAATTTAAGGCAGGCAAGCCCAATGTCAATGGTTTAGGAAGAAAACTTCCTGGTGGGCGTGGAATTATTATGGAGGCAACTTACCATCATTTTGCAAATCTGGGAAGGTTTGGGGACTGATGTGGATGATATTTATCGCCACTCAACTACAAAACAACCATTGGGTTTCTATGTGGATATCGATCCCAAAGAGGCACATAGTCGTGTGGGACAGCATTGTCGGACATATCAAAGATCGAGAACTTCGCAGTGTTAGTGGAGCCTTTTGTCAACATGATCCCTTATCTGCTTGCTGAATCGCTGCCTCGGATGAAGAACGTGTCAAGTTGTCTCTGGAGCCATACACATATGAGAGACCAACCGTTGGAGTACCTCAGTGCGAGGTGGTGATTGTGGTGTGTTCACTCTCAAGTACATTGAATGTCATGCTCTTGGGTTTCAATTTCTTCCAGATTTGTTGTGTCATAAGAACTCGAAGCCGATCAGGGAGAAGATGGCGGTGGAGATATTTAAGGAGCTTCCTAATTTCCATTCTACAGAGAACGAAGACATTTTCCACTGTTGATGTTCGTGGATGATGATGTACTTGACTCAGGATAGGATGTAGTATTTTGTCAACTATCCAAACAATTATGCTTTTGTATAAGGAAATGTAAGGGTCAGGATAGGAGGTAGTATTTTTTGTAACCTATCCTCCTACCAAACTAACAGTGTAGGAAATGTTAGTTTGGTAGTGCAGTAACCTAATATAACCTAGCTCATGCTTGTCGTTTTCATACCAAACATAACATAACATTTTTTTGGCATAACATAACATAACACATAAAGTCATAACATAAAGTTCATAGGACACATAAGAAGGTCGTCGGACTCTGGATGACTTAAGAAGGTCGTCTGGACTCTGGACGACTTAGAAGAAGGTCTTCGGACTTACGACTTAACAAAAAGTAAGGTCGTCTGGACAGACGACTTTATACTAAGTCGTCTGGTTTTGTTGAGCTTAAAAATAATTTATAAATTAAAAAAAATATTTGGACAAGTGAAAATAAAAATCATGTAATTATAAACAGTTTTAAATGATGTAAATTAACATATAATAAAATGAATAGTTTTCAACATAGATGAGTGAAAGTAGTTAATCATGATATTCTTTGGTTTTGAGGGTTTGAAAACATATGTTGTAGTATTGTATGTATTCTTAGGGTTAGATTTTGGAAACCTTGGATATTTTTAATTTTTTTTTACTTATGTCTTTATTTCTGTGTATAGTTAACACTTTTAAGTTTAATTTGATTTTTAAAGTGTCTAGTTAGTTAATTAAGTTTAGGGGTTATGTTTAGGGTCGAGACGACTTAACTATAAGTCGTCTGTTGAATAATTAAGCTAGAGGACTTAAATTTAAGTCGTCCAAACCAGACCGAAGCTCGAAATTTACAATGTCCTTTTAACCTAACCGGATTATTTACCGGACGTATATAATGTCTTTTTTTACTCACTTTTTGGCGGAATTCAGAAAAAACCCAAGCGTCGTTTCTCTCGATTTCGAAGGCGATTTCCGTCGATTCTCTCCAATCCATCGTTCTCACCGTCGATTCTCTCTAATCCGACGTTATCACCGTCGTTCTCAACACCTTTCTCACAGCCGCTTCCTCTATTTATGTTCTGAGAGGAAACCCTAGCCGCGCATTCTCAGCCGTCTCGTTGAACTCCGCCGCCGTTAAGTTATACATAACCGCCGCTGTATCGAAGGCGACTATATCTTCTCCGAATTTTCAGGTCTGCTATAAAATGTTGTAATTTAGGGTCTGGGAAGACTTATAATTAAGTCGTCTGGAAAGTAATCCATCTGGACGACTTTACGGACGACTTACTGGATGTTTGTGTGTTTGATGTTTGTGTGTTTGACATTGTTGTCTTTGATTGTTTTGCAGAAAAAATGGATTTTCCAGAACTGCCACGTAGGATACATACATTAGGTCAAGAGCCCCTCCCAAAGAATAGCATTTCGTATCATCCAACCTAGAAGCTGCATACTGCTCTGCGTACTGCTCTTCATAATGACGAATATGAAGAGCTGAAGGAGTCGAAGTTGGGAGTTTTCATCAGGTTTGGAGAGCTGGAATTTGAATGGGCTTCAAGGCTGGTTCACTTCATGCTCAGTTTCCAGCTGGACATAAAGAAGAAGTATGAGCTTTGGAGTCTCGTTGGTCCAGAACCTGTGAGGTTTTCACTGTTAGAGTTTGAAAACCTCACTAGGCTAAACTGCGAGTACATTGAGGACCTTGAGAGACCTCAATGTGTTGTTACAGAGGAGATGAATTCTTTCTGGGGGTTGTTGGGAGTTCATGTCGAAGCTGGGCCAACTACTCAACAGATAAGAGAAGCACTTCAGAGATGCGAAGGGTGGTCTCCGGATGATCGCAAACGGCTCGCGTACCTTGCCATCTTCACTGGATACATTGAAGGGAGAAAGTTTTCAACCCCTACACGGGTTAGTCTGGCAAGGCTAGTGATGGACCTAGAACGGTTCGAGAATTATCCATGGGGGAGAGTCGCGTTTAAGGTGTTGATGGACTCTGTGAAGGGCAGAGATATTTCAGGTTGTTACACAATTCATGGGTTCGCGGCAGCTCTCCAGGTCTGGGTGTACACAGCTCTGCCGGAATTGGGTGCTACTTATGGTCAACCTCTCCCAAACAATCCGTCTCCACCGATACTGGCTTTCAAGGGTGGCAAGGGATGCAGATTGTTTAAAGAGGCTATCCTCAGACAGGTAAAAAACTTATTATTAAGTCGTCTAGAAAGTAATCCAGCTGGACGACTTAATAGACGACTTATAAGTAAGTCGTTTGGAAAACTTTCCAGACGACTTAATTATAAGTTGTCTATTAAGTCATCCAGCTGGAATACTTCGACAATTATAAGTCGACTATTAAGTCGTCCAGCTGGACTACTTTCTAGACGACTTAATTATAAGTCGTCTATTAAGTCGTCCAGCTGGACTACTTCGACAATTATAAGTCTTCTAATTTTTTTATTTTTTTTAACATCTTTCTTAATCCATCTAACTTCATATCTTCTATTTACTGCAGACTAGGGTGATGAAATTTGTTCAGAAGGACACCGTTAAAGAAATGATTCCAAAATGGGAGTCTGATGCTGAGGATGTCGCCGCGGACAACATTATTAAAATCATGTTTGTGAAGAAAAAGTGGAAGTGGACCAAGGATTGCTGGGAAGTCACTGGTACTCAAGGAAAGAGACAGCCAGCGAGGAAGAAAGATACCATGAAGGATGACATTCCAAGACCTCGGAAGAAAGCTAGATTAGAGGCACCTACAGAGGCTAGTGAAGAGGCACCTACAGAGGCTAGTGAAGAGGCAGCTAAAGAGGCGAGTGAAAACGGACCTGCGGAGGCGATTGAAGAGGCACCTGCAGAGGCTCGTTCAAAAGTGACTACGACTGTTGATGGGTTGACCAGAGCGGAAATTGAAGCCATGTTCAAGGACATAGTTGATTCCATGAGGGAAGGGTTTGGGACGTGCCTTGGAGAGATCAAGTATCTCTCGAAAAGGGTGGAAGCTTTGGAGAAGAAGGTTGGTCTCATCACAAAACGGAAAGGGACACCATCTCATAAAACAGGGAGAGGGACAAAGGCACCAGATGTGCCTGGAGATGGTAGTTCCTTGCCGGAGGATAAAGGCCAGAGGTGCCTACAGATGCTAGTTCCTTGCCAGAGGATAAAGGGCCTGAGGTGCCTACATATGCTAGTTCCTTGCCAGAGGATAAAGGGCCTGAGGTGCCTACAGATGCTAGTTCCTTGCCGGAGGATAAAGGGCCTGAGGTGCCTACAGATGCTAGTTCCTTGCCGGAGGATAAATGGCCTGATGTTCCTACAGATGGTAGTTCCTTGCGAGAGGAGAAAGGTCCTGATGTGCGTAGAGATGCTAGTTCCTCGCAAGAACTGAGCGTTGTTGTATTGAACAAAACCAACCCAGTGTTGACGATATACAAATTGGGCAAACTAGACCTGAAGAAAGGAGGGACGCTGCTATAGCCATTGGCCGTGCAAAGAGTGATCGAAGAAGGAAACCTGCTGCTTCACAGCAATCTCCTTATGCGGGCAACACGACGGCCAAGGCGATCATTCCAAACACGAAGCAGCATTCAGGCTATAATCCTTTTGCACCAAATGACAAGGATAAATTGAAAGAGCTCGCTACTTGGTTGCAAGCCTGTCCGTAAGTGTTTGCTTTTCCCATAATAGCTTGCTTTAGTCTACAAAAACTGATCGCTTTTAAACATTTTGTGTTTGCAGTGAATATAAAACACCCTACGACCAAAAACCACGGAATAGTCGCACTTGGTGGTATCAGACCCTCCGGAGAGACTTAGAATGGCTGGAGGACTGTGTAAGTCTTCTGCTTGACTTAGTTCAATTACTTGTATGTCGTGGACAGTCGTCTCGTAGACAACTTACCAGATGACTTACCAATAAGTCGTCGATAAGTCGTGGTTCGTAGATGACTGTCCGACGACTTACCCTTAAGTCGTCTAGTTAAGTAGATGACTGTCCCGACTTACCCTTAAGTCGTCTGGTTCGTAGATGACTTTCATTACTAACTTACAGTTACTAACTAAGTCGTCTGATATCTTATATGCAGCATATTGATGCTTGGATAAATGTGATGAGGAAGAGGTACACGGATAACCCACATCATTTCAGGAGCGACAAGTTATGCTTCCTTGATCATCTCTTTGCTCATCATTGGAGTTTTAACTACAAGGAGTGTAAGGATTCGAGCCCGATAGGAATGGTTTAGGAAGAAGACTACCTGCTGGGGCGTTTGATTATTATAGCGGTAGTGTACCATCATTTTGCCGTTCAAACAGGATTTGGGGCGTTGATATCACAGATGTCTATGCGCCAGTGAACCACAAGGACAGTCATTGGATTGCTATGTGGATCCAAATCCTAAGAGGCACATTGTCGTTTTTGACAGCATCATTTCAAGTATCTCCCGAAACACTCGATGTGGTAATGGAGCCTTTTCTCCACATGATCCCTTATATGCTTGTTTAGTGTGCTCCCAATAATGTGGTACGTGCCAAATACAGCCTGGAGCCATTCACTTATGAGAGACTAAAGGATATACCTCAGGCCAGATCTGGTGATTGTGGTGTGTACGCTCTAAAGTACATTGAATGTCATGCTCTTGGGATGCCATTTAATAAAAAAGACTTTGCTAAGAGCAAGGGGAAGGCTATTAGGGATAAGATGGCGGTGGATATATTTGAAGAGTTTCCTGACGTGCATCTGTGGGAAAACAGGGATGGCGATGAAAACTATGGTGCGCATGGTGATGACAGATAGATCAGGCTGTAACCTTTTGTATATAAACTTGATATTTTGTGCAGTGGTATTTGTAACCTTTTGTAATCTTTTGTGCAGTTCCCTTTTGTTATCATTTGTTTCATTTCTCGTCTGTTTAATCCACAACCATCTGAACTAATATTTTTTTTTTTGGACAACCATCTCAACTAATATAAAACACTAATAATAGACGACTAAAAACTCTGGACAACCATCTCAACTAATATAAAACATAAGTTCATTACATGAAGGTCTTCTTGAATAAAAAACTCTGGACGACTAAATGGACGACCTTCGGGACGACTTAAATGAAGGTCGTCTGGAAGACTAAACACTGGACGACTAACTTGAAGGTCTTCTTGAATAAAAAACTCTGGACGACTAAATGGACGACCTTCGGGACGACTTAAATGAAGGTCGTCTGGAAGACTAAACACTGGACGACTAACTTGAAGGTCTTCTTGAATAAAAACTCTGGCGACCTTCGGTACGACTTAAATGAAGGTCGTCTGGAAGACTAAACATTGGACGACTAACTTGAAGGTCTTCTTGAATAAAAACTCTGGACGACCTTCGGGACGACTTAAATGAAGGTCGTCTGGAAGACTAAACATTGGACGACTAACTTGAAGGTCTTCTTGAATAAAAACTCTGGACGACCTTCGGGACGACTTAAATGAAGGTCGTCTGAAGACTAAACACTGGACGACTAACTTGAAGGTCTTCTTGAATAAAAAACTCTGGACGACTAAATGGACGACCTTCGGGACGACTTAAATGAAGGTCGTCGAAGACTAAACACTGGACGACTAACTTGAAGGTCTTCTTGAATAAAAAACTCTGGACGACTAAATGGACGACCTTCGGGACGACTTAAATGAAGGTCGTCTGAAGAATAAACCTCGTCATTCTTACATTGTGGTTTCGTATGGCCAGGTTCCTTGCACACAGAGCATCTATAAGCTCTGTGTTGCTTCTTGGGTTTGCGTCCTCTCATCCTGGATAGCTCCAACCAGGATTGCCATCTTGATTTCTTCTTTCTTCCCCGACCACGCTTTACTTCCGGAGGAAAGCATGTGTGTTCCTCAACTTGTTGTCCATTACAAGGATATATATTCTCTGGGTATCCTGCAAACAGAAAATCCTTTGAGTACACTGGAGATACAAGTGTGTTGATATGCAAACCAACAGAATCTCCAGCAGCTATAGCATGAGATCAAGGTATTTTCTCCACTGCATAGACACCACAATCACACTTTCCATGTTCCAGATCAACCACACAGTCCATTTTGCCACCTTTCACAAAGAATTGCCATCCGCCAATTGGTTGTACCGTCATCATATCTTCTATCTCCGATCGAACAGCAAGCAAGTATTCAACACCCCGACTATGTTGATTAGTGAGACTCAAAGCATCTTCTCTCCTTTTCCAAATCCACTTTCCTAGCTTCTCCCTTATGAACTCCAACAGGAAATGAATCGGAAATCCTCTAGCTTCGCTTCAGTGCGGAATTAATAGATTCAGCAATGTTGCTTGTTTTATGTTGTACCTGTCCCCTGGCAATAAACCCTTGACCATAGGCTGACGTCGGCATCCTCCAAATATGTTGCAAGGTCCGGATTTGCACTCCGTATCTCAGCCATGTACCGGTTAAAATCTGAAACCGTATGAGCATAAGCAGCACCTTTCACCCAGTACAAGAGATGTTTCCCTTTAAATTTTTTGACAATGTTTTCTTGAAGGTGATAATAACATATTCCTCGGGTTGCCCAATGAAACACCTTATCACATGCACTTTTAATAGCCAAGTGCCGGTCGGAGACTATCACTAGAGGCTGGTCATCAGATACACAACTAGCCAATTTTGTGAAAAACCATTCCCAAGAAGGTGCATCTTCGGCATCTACGATCCCAAAAGCCAATGGAAATATCTGAAAATTCCCATCTTGTGCGGCTGCGATAATGGTCGACAGGAATCGACCGATAATGGTCGACAGGAATCGACCGACATACGACCATCAACATCGACCGATTACGACCAGCCGGAAGCAGGTAAGTTTTCTAAACTTACCAATACTGAATTAGGGAAAGCAACCCTAGGAGAAATAGTTCAATCATGCAACGCAATCAGCCAAATTATGAAAGAACAGGGGACTGAAATCCCTGTTGAAATTCATACAGCCCTTAAGAATGAAAAAGAATTGTCTTTGCAAGAGTTCTTAGACCCTAGCAGGACCTATTCCAATAGGTCCGCCATAAAGTTACCAGAAATTGAAACAATAAGGTCCAAGCTTAACCTTGACCACCTTATTCTGGTACGGCAAAATCCTTCCCGTGGGACTCTCTCAGAGCACCCACTTGACCACATCGAGAAATTGGATGACATGGTGAATGACGAAAAACAATTGCTGCAAAATCTTCTCACTCTCCATGGCATGAGAAGCCAAAAAGTGGCTGGACCTTTCACCAAAAGGATCCTTAACTTGTTGGAAAGAGATCAGGAGCGCATTCATCAACCATTTATTTGATGATGCCCACTACTGGGATGTGAGAAGGAAACTCTCCACATTTCGCCAGAACATACGAGAATCCTTTAAAAATACTTGGGGGAGGTTTAAAACCCTCCAAAACGAATGCCCCCATCACGGATATTCGGAACCCCAAACGATTAACGCTTTCTACGGAGGTGTTAGCTTGCGCTACCAAAACATTCTCGATACAACAAGCGAAGGGAATTTCCGCTCCAGGATCCCCAAAGATGTGAAGAAACTAATTGAGAATGTAGCTGCCGGTAGAGCTTATGAAAGGATGGATCTGGAAAGAAGGAACGAAGTGGAGTGTTCAAACGATTCTCAGCTGACCCATTTCAAAGAAACCCTGAACTCGATTCAATCCTTTTTAGCAGAACAGAGTCAACGAGGAATATTCCAGATAAGTGACGAAGTTTTATCTGAACTTCAAGAACAAGTAGACTTTGTTGACACAGACCAGCTCAACAATCAACCTATAGATCCGCATGAAGGCAGTTTCACTTGAAATTATGATGCAACTGTTGGATCAAGACAAGGAAAAGCCAAATCCAGGCTAAAACAAGCCTTCACGGGAAATCGAAGGTTGATAGCTGACTTCGAAGGAAGGATGGGAATGATCTACAGTGAATTAATGACAAAACTCGAAACCCTCGATGATCACATAAAGATGCTAGACAGTAAAGTTGCAGAAAACGCAATCTCTATTAAAAAGGAAATAGGACGCCTTCCTGGAAGCACCGATGAAAACCCAAGACGCCATGTTAGTGCTGTTCTCCTTAGGAGTGGAAAATGCCTCCCTCCAGTTGAAAAGGAAAGCACTACCAATGACGATCCCACTGGAAATGAGAAAACCGGCAAAGAAAAGCCTGACCAAACGAATCCCGAACCAATCTGTCTTAGTGATGAGGACGAGGGAGAAACCCCCATCAATCGACGCACTAAAACGAATATCGATCGACAGAAAGAAGATAAAATCGATCGGCAAAAGGATGATGGTACCGATCGACAGCCGATACCCCCTACGACACAAACGGCATCTGCCGCGCCCGTAGTAGAGAGGGTGTATAAAACCTTTGCACCATTTCCCCTCACCAGTGCACAAACTAAGCGAGAAATGGAAAAATATATCTGTAAGAGAGCTCTTGATAGAATAAAACTCGAATTGACACTGAGTGAAGTCGTGAAAGTTTCTCCATCGATAAAAAAATGCGTGAAAGACATGGTGTCTAAAAGTTTTCCATCAACGGAACATAGCATCATGATGGTGTCAAGCGAAGTAAGCGCTATGATCCAAGGCAAACCATCAATAAAAAGACCTGACCCTGGTAGTTTTGTTTTGAATTGCAAAATTGAAGACAAACAATTCAGCAGATCACTTTGCGATCTGGGGTCAAGTGTCAACTTAATGCCTTACTCTGTTGCCGCATCCCTGGGTTTCACGCAATTTAAGCCTACCCGAATATCCCTTGTTCTTGCAGATAGATCCGTCCGAGTACCGGAAGGTATACTCGAGGATGTGCCAGTAATGATAGATGACTGTCTTATACCAACTGACTTCGTCATTATAAGATACATGCTAGAACCAAAAGACCCTATTATTCTAGGTAGACCTTTCCTCGCCACAGCCGGAGACATTATCGATGTCAAGGAAGGACGGATACGTTTAGAAGTTGGAGACATTCCGATGGTTTTCGACATGGAAAAACTAATTCAATGTCCTTTGATCGATAACCGAGCATTCAATATAGATGATATCCCCGCTCTAGCTGAGGAACCCTTTGACCTTTATTCCGATAATGAGTCAGAAGACACTCTGCCAACCACCGAAAAGGAGATTTTTAGTACTGAAAGCCGAACCGATGAGTGCACGCGGTTAATGAACGCAACTGATAACACTACGGAGACTGGCAAGGAAGATTCGGACAAGTGCAGGATCGACACCAATCGATACCTACAGCGTACTATCGATCGACAGCCCTCTCTGTCGAATGATTGGAGCTCGGATAAAGCACCGCAAGCTGAGTTGAAGCAATTACCTGCCAGACTGAAATACGCATTTCTATATGATAAGTCCTATCCAGTTATAGTAAATGCTGATCTGAGTAATGGAGAGCTCGCACTGTTGCTAAATAAGTTACGCAAACATAGAAAAGCTATCGGGTATTCACTCGAACATATCCCTGGTATCTCTCCAGATCTCTGCATGCACTGCATTCATTTAGAGGATGAATCAAAATCATCAATAGAACACCAGCGGAGGCTAAATCCTAATCTCAAAGATGTAGTCAAAAAGGAAATTATCAAACCACTTGACGCGGGAGTCATTTACCCGATTTCAGACAGCAATTGGGTGAGCCCGGTGCATGTTGTACCCAAGAAAGGAGGAATTACAGTGGTAAAAAATGACAAGGACGAACTCATCCCTACCCGAACCATAACTGGGCATCGGATGTGTATCGACTATAGAAAGCTAAATGCAGCCACTAGGAAAGACCATTTTCCCCTTCCCTTCATTGATCAAATGCTTGAGAGATTAGAAAATCATCAGTATTTCTGTTTTCTTGACGGGTATTCTGGATTCTTCCAAATCCCTATCCACCCGGACGACCAAGAAAAGACAACCTTCACGTGCCCCTATGGAACTTTTGCATATCGCAGAATGCCTTTCGGACTTTGCAACGCACCGGCTACATTCCAGCGGTGTATGATGTCTATCTTTACAGATATGATTGAAGATTTCATGGAAGTCTTTATGGACGATTTTTTGGTCCATGGGTCAGACTTCAAAAGTTGTCTTGACAATTTATGCAAAGTACTAGCAAGATATGAAGAAAAGGACCTTGTTCTAAATTGGGAAAAGTGCCATTTCATGGTTACTAGTGGAATTGTCCTTGGGCATAAAGTGTCCGCTGCCGGAATAGAAGTAGATCGTGCGAAAATAGAAGTCATGACTGGTTTACCAGCACCCGCTTCTGTAAAAGATGTTAGAAGTTTCCTAGGACACGCTGGATTCTATAGAAGGTTTATACAAGACTTCAGCAGAATTTCTAGACCTTTGACAGCTCTTTTATGTAAAGAAGTCAAATTTGATTTTACCCCCGAATGTGTCAAAACTTTCGAAGAGCTTAAAACTGCTTTAATTAGCGCACCCATCGTGCAAGCACCTGATTGGAATCTCCCATTTGAAATTATGTGTGACGCAAGAGATTTTGCTGTAGGTGCAGTTTTGGGCCAGAGAAAATACAAGAAATTACATGTTGTTTATTACGCCAGTCGAACTCTCGACGAAGCGAAAAGGAATTATGGAACTACGGAAAAAGAAATACTAGCAGTAGTTTTCACATTCGAAAAATTCCGTCAATATATTGTCGGCTCGAAGGTCATTGTTCACACCGATCACGATGCGATCAAATACCTAATGCAAAAGAAAGATGCAAAGCCGAGACTTATTCGATGGATCTTGCTACTCCAAGAGTTTGATATGGAAATTAGAGACAAGAAAGGAATAGAAAACGGAGTTGCAGATCATCTGTCTAGGATAAGAATCGATGAAGATGTTCCAATCAACGATTTCTTACCTATAGAAAATGTTTATCAAACCGACGACTTATTCATAGGTCACATTGGACTAACCGATTGTACATCAATCGATCCTGAGAGAGACAGATCGATCGATACCTGCGCTATTCGATCGAACGACGCTAAACTTAGCCACTCGATCGACAGAATGTATGAGCATGGAATCATAACTTTTCCAAAGAAACTCACCATTGATTTACCAGTTCATGTTGCCTGCTACCCTCTAAACACTGTGAAAACAAAACTTCACGGAGAAAATGGTTCAAGTCTGGGACTGCACGCAATAAGTATGGGTATAAAGAATAGACCTTGGTACGCTGACATAGTAAACTATCTAGCTGCTGAAGTAGAGCCAGAAAATCTCCAAGGTTATTCAAGGAAAAAGTTCTTTAGAGAAGTTAGACGTTACCATTGGGATGAACCGTATTTATACAAACACTGTCCCGATGGAATATTCAGACGATGTATCGCCGAAACTGAAATTAACAATATCTTATTTCACTGCCATGGATCTGACTATGCTGGACACTTTGCAACCTTTAAAACGGTAACCAAAGTTCTTCAGGCAGGTTTCTGGTGGCCGACAATGTTTCGCGACGCTCATGCTTACATCGCAAAATGTGACAGATGTCAACATAGAGGAAAAATCAGCAAAAGACATGAAATGAAACAGAAATTCATTCTCGAAGTCGAAGTCTTTGACTGTTGGGGAATTGATTTTATGGGACCTTTCCTCTCCTCTTACGGAAATAAATACATCTTAGTCGCTGTAGACTATGTGTCTAAATGGGTCGAAGCAGTTGCTTCCCCAAAAAATGATGCTGTAGTAGTTGTCAAATTTTTCAAAAGCATCATTTTCCCTCGTTTTGGAGTGCCTCGAGTAGTGATAAGTGACGGTGGAACACACTTTATCAATAAGATCTTCGATACACTACTCAAAAAGAATGGAGTCCATCACAGAGTTGCAACACTGTACCACCCACAAACAAGTGGACAAGTGGAAGTATCCAACAGACAGATAAAAGAAATTTTAGAAAAGACCGTAGGAATATCCCGAAAGGATTGGTCTCGAAAATTGGATAATGCACTCTGGGCTTATAGGACCGCCTTCAAAACCCCATTAGGGACTACGCCATTTCATTTACTATACGGTAAAGCCTGTCATTTACCAGTCAAACTTGAACACAAAGCAGCATGGGCAGTTAAACAGATGAATTTTGATATCAAGCCTTCTACTGAACGACGGCTTATACAGTTAAATGAATTAGATGAAATCCGGCATTTGGCTTATGAAAGTTCGAAGATTTATAAGGAAAAGTCGAAAGCTTATCATGACAAGAAAATTATTTCTAGACATTTCGAACCAAATGACCAAGTACTGCTTTATAATTCCCGACTTTCCTTATTTCCCGGAAAACTCCGATCTCGTTGGGCAGGACCCTTCACAGTTAAGAAAGTACAACCTTACGGAGCAATAACTATGTTGGATGAAAAAGGAAATGAATTCACAGAAAAAGGACACAGAGTTAAGCATTATTGGGCAAAAGCAGTAATTCCGGATGCTGATAATCTGCGATTAGATTTTCCAATCGAAGATTGACCTTAAATTAGTCCAGCTCACGACTTTAAAACAAGGGCTGAGTGGGAGGCAACCCACTAATAGATTTAGGACTTTAAAAAAAAATAGAGATAAGGGATTACCTTTAAAATTGATCGATACCCTACTAGGCATATCGATCGATGCGGACATATCGAGGTCGAGATTCATTAGCCTTGACATCCGCCGTTTCATCCCCTCATTTCGCATTCTTCCCCCGAAAATCAGAAACCGATTTTTCTCTCTAGAAACTAAATCGTTTTTCGCCATTTCTTGCCTCAATCTCCTTGTTTTTCACTTCATTATCTCATTTGTTCATCTGTTCAACAGATCTACAAGGTATGAACTCGAAATTATCTATTTTCGCATTTTGTTTGACTAGGTTTTGACATGAACATAATCGATCGATTAGGCTTGGATTTGGTCGATTTAAGTTGCTAGTATGATGAAATAGTTTCTAGGAATGCTCGTTTTGCATTTGTTTTTTGTGGAATTGCGATTTGGGTTGAGTTTCATGTTGCAGGTTTCGCGATGTCGTGTCGATCGACATGGTCTCTGTCAAATCGATCGACATCGACGCCCAGCGATCGAAGTCAAATACGATCTATCGATCGACATGGAGCTATCCGCATCGATCGATCCCTCATCATGAGAATCGATCGATGTGAAGAACCATCGATTGCACCAACTGATGTTACACTTCTGTTTTGTTTGCTTATGAGTTCACGGAGAAACAGTGGACGCGAGAGGAGGACTAAGAGGAGGGTCGATACCCCAAGCACCTCCAGGGCACCACCCACACCACCATCTTCCTCGACACCATCATCATCATCACACTCTCCGCCACGACAGCCTGATGAGCGCTACCCATGGCCTAGGAACCCTACCAAGGCCATACAGACGGTGGAGTCTTACCCCGACCCACACACAGCGGTCCGTTCCGCTGCCTGCACTCACCGTCGGCGGACAGAGAGTTGGGATGACTACGACAGCCTGTTCTACAACGCATGGCTGCGCGTCGACATCGCTCCCACACGCTTCATCGACGAGGCTACCGTGAGGCAGCTTGGTGTCTGGCACGACTTGAGGGACATGATCAGCCAGCTTGGGTTTGGCACCATGGCCACATACCCCTACGACCTCTACCCCTCTCTGGTCAGACAGTTTCTCGCCACAGCTGATCTCACCTACACCACTAGCACTGGCCGCGTCGCGAGCGACGGAGTTCTCTCGTTCTTTGCCAGAGGTGTCAGATACCAGATCACAGTCGCCGAGATTTGTGAGATTTACGCGTTCGATCCTTCGAACACCGCTATGGGTGTCCCTGAGTTTCTGAGGATCGGTGACTTCTGGAGGATCATTGGCACAGGCCACTGGAGCGCGGAGGCCACTCAGACTGATATCCGTCATCCCACCTTGCGCTACTTCATGAGGGCCCTTGCCAGCACTTTGCTGTGCAAGATGGAGCCCAACAAGGTGAGGATCGACGAGCTTACACTGCTGTTCAGTGCGCTTGACGGAGTTGTCGACCTGTAGGACTTGGACCCAAACCGCGACATGCCGATGCCCAACCTGGGATCTCTCTTTTCTCAGCACCTAGTGTCGCTGAAGATGAAGCCCTTCAAGGGCACTGGCAGGAAGAAGGAGACGATCAGGAGCCTGCTTACACCGATCTTCCAGCATCTAGACATCCGCTTGACTGGAGAGCAAGCACGCACCTCCCGCGCCTACTTGGATGTGGCACATCTGTCTTCAGCTCAGTGGCTGAAGGAGGGCCTTCTTTGGAGTTTCAGGAGAGGAGAGCGCCTCCGTCTTCTGCAGCTGCCATCTCGCCACATCACGGACTTCACTGGGAGCATTGACAGGCTCCAATTCCAGCCAGATGAGGCATTTCTCCGCAACCTCCAGGACATGCCACAGAGAGTTGCAGGAGAGCGCAGAGCACCAGCTACACAGGGCCCGCCAGAGGCACCACTACCCGACTTCCCCATCATGCCAGACATTCCGATGCGTGATCACGGGGATTTTCAGAGGTTTGTCGCAGACGCTCTTCACACCATCTGGTCCAGAGTGTCTCGTTGGTGGTGCATGAGCAGGAGGAGCGTCAGAGCCCGTGACCCAGAAGCGCCAGGACCATCGCATCAGTACCGTCGTGACTCGTCAGCAGATGACGAGGAGGCAGCAGAGGATCCGCCTAGTCCTCACATTTCTATCCCTTATCCCTAGACACTTTTATTTTCACTTTATTTTTATTTTGGATTTTTTTAGGATCTATTACTTTAGACTCTCTATTTTTATTTCATGACTTATTATGTATTTTCTTGTGTTTGGATTTTCTAACAGAACTAACAACTGACAGATCAGAAAGATTAGACACCGACACACGAATTGATGACTTTCTAACTGCTATCGATCGATAACCATGATCTGGTATTGATCGATACAAGTACATAATAGGTACGGTTACTCTGATCATTAACTATCCAATTTTAACTTTGTTTCAATTCTCACCAAACTTAGACCGGTTACACTGGGACAGTGTAATTTAAGTCTGGGGGAGGAAGTTACTAACAATATCTTTTATGAGCTACGTTTTTATAAAAAGAAAAAAATATATATATATATATATATATATATTTCATATATTTATGTTTTCAAACGGAGATTATGAACTAAAAAAATTTGATTATTACTCTAATTATTCTCTGCACCATTTAGATTTACTAACTTGCAGGATGTAATAGATAGAAACACCGCAGTGTATCACATAATCCTTACACCAGCACCTGCTGAGAATGCTAGGAGAAACCAAATCTGACTTCCAACCTAACTTGATTTCACTGCTTGTTTTGGGATTTGGTATTCATTGGATCGAATTCCTCCTGTAAGTCTGGAAGGTAAAAAAGTCTGTGTGTTTCTGATTTCCTTCTTTCTCTCTCTTCAACATCCACCAAAGATGAAAAGATTGAAATTATTTCCTGAGATGAAGAGGGATAGGTAAATTACCAAGGACCTCATTATTCTAATTCAAAGGAATGATCACACATTGTGGAAGCAATGGATAGGTAAATTACCAAAGACCCCATTATTTGCCTACACTTTGTCAATAAAAGAAAAAGATATAGAGGTCAATAAGATGAACAAGATGTACTCCATCATTGTTCATTGGGATTGAAACCCTAAGGATTCAGAGAAGAGAGAAAAAGAGAAGCAAGGGATCATCGACGGCTATCTGTTTAGAAACTTGCTTGAGGAAGAATTCATGTGTCATTTGGATCGATACTTTCAAGATGTAGCCTACACATTTACATTACTGCAGAAATGAGGTCAGTAGAGGGGTATGCCAGGCATTGTCAGTGGAGTTGTAGAATGTATGGTATGGTGACTAAGCTAGTGTGTACAATATCGAATCATCCTAAAGGTTAGCAATGACTTACTTCCACCATTTATGCAAGAATGAGAGTAGTGATATGTGAGTCCCCTACTATTTTGCTAAACTACTTTGCAGATTTGTCCTATGTTTTGCCTGGGGACAAGCAAAATGATAAGTCTGGGGGAGTTGATAGGCCTTATATTTTACCCTATTTATCCTATGAATTTCATATGTTTTCAAAGGTTTTATATGCATTTTGTAGCTCTTTTAGAGATATTTCAGGTTTAGGTACTCATTGGAATAAAATTATGATTATGAGGTATTTTGAGATCTTTTTGGAAGATTTTACATTTTGCTCACGGAGCTGACTACTGAAGAAGGCATCAACCGACACAACACTACATTATCGATCGATGGAACATCACACGAGTCGATCGATATCCTTTTGGAATATCGGTCGATGCAATGCCACTCGCGATTAATGAAGAATAGAAGATTTACAAAGATGTCCAAAAGATTTCCTATTTGCATAATACACCCTGGCCGCCTGTTAGGTCATGTTTTTAGGGTTTTTGTACCATTTAAATAAGGAGTCATCAGCAAGAAAGAAAAGCAAGCAATCAAGGAGGCAATAGCCACCAAAGTCATCACCAAAGAGAGAAGTAATAGCTTAGAAGATTAGTTGGAGAAGAAGATATCTAGCTTGGAGAGAGAGATCTGAACTTCATAAATAGAAGATCTTGAACTTCTTTTGTTTTCTTACTCTTTTACTATTTTCATTAAGTTTTATTTAAGTATTATTCAGACCATCATAACTTTGCTTCTTATGAATATGTCTGAGTAGATCTACTATTAGATTTAGGTTCACGTAAGGTTGAATCATGTATTACTAATCATATTGTGATTGTTAGGGTGTTTTAATAGTTCTTTCATTCTAGTTGTGCTTAATGCTAAGTAAAGGAATTGATCATCCTTGACTTAGATCTTAGGTTTAATTTATGGCGACAGCATGGTGAATTGCCTGAAATATACTAGTCTGATCTTATTAATTAGCTAAAGACGAAAGTTGGCCTAGTTAATTTGAGAACCCATCAACCTGCTCGGTAATGCTTACTAGAAGGCTAATCGATCGATCGACAACTAGTCATCGATCGATTATCTGAACACACCGATCGATAGTCCGAAGACATATCGATCGATGCTTTCTCAAGTTGGAACAAGCGACAGCTGACTGGCTTGAGATCCCGCTATTAGACAATCCTATAGATTGTTTCTAAGAGTTGAGTTCGAGAACAACCATATCTGAAACCCCTTTAATGCTTCAAGCATCATGCATGTCATACCTAAAGGTTTACCTTGATCTAGCAACCTTTCCAAATTGATAACAAATCCCATATTCTGAAATCGAGCAATTGTCCTGTTCGTCGATCGATATACACATAGGTCTATCGATTGATTTTCCTAAAGTTCTTTTAAAATACTATTCTAAACCATTCCATCTAGCTTTATCTCGAAGACTATAAATCTTTTGTGTGATCCTAGAGTCTCTGTGGATTCGATCCCTAAATACTACAACTTGACATCTTTGATGAGAATAAGGTTGCTCTAGGGTAATTTGAGCACGTTATCAGTTGCACAGGCAAAGGTGGATGATTTTAGGGTTCATGAGATAGATTGGTTCAAGCTGGGTGAGCCTAATATGGAAGCTTAACTCTTTAGATTTCTTAATCTTAAAAACTTGGTGTATTTGTTGTTTCTGTTTAATTGTCCTCCAGTTCTAAACTAAGATCCGGTTTGGTAAATCAGATTAACTGAGCTTATGTTATGATATAAATTTGATATAATAAATAATATAATTAATTAAGATATTAGTTTAGTTTGTAGGTGTTGTTAGAGAGCTTTGTTCATAGGCCAGCTTTTTAGTTAATGATTGGACAGTTTAGGGTTCAGATACAATTATAATTTCCTGTCAGTAGTTGGTAAAGCTGATAATCAATAGAAGATTCGCTTGAAGTTATGATTTTTTCCATATAGATTATGATAGTATATTATATGTAATATGTATGTGACACAACTTTAAAAAAAACTGGTATATATTGTAGCAAAAAGTACAAAAAAATTGTAACTCAAATTTGTATAAAACATAAAATTTTGCCCTCTCTGTTATTTCCTTACTCTCTTGAAGCAAAACCTTATAATAAACCCAATCATATGGGTTGGAAAAGCAAAACCTTATATTGAACAAAAACTAAATCAGAGTTATTTATTATTTCAATATATTCTCTTATAAATTTGCCATTTTTAGACACTTTACTTAATAATCACATATTCGATATCTTAACTGTACATCTAAAGGTTTACAAAAAAAAACAGTGAATTTAAAGTTTAATCGTGTATAAAATATTGTGGTTTAGATTTTGTTACCTAATTATACTTATCCTTGATAGACAATTAATCTATAAACTGGATACCTAATTGATTCATTTTGTTTCCTTCATATATATATATATATATATATATATATATAAACATTAGTATGTTCCAGTCACCTATATGCGTCTCTTGGAAAACACCAAATATGAGTGATCTTGAATTCTAGGTTGGTTTCTCTTTACAATTTTTTTTAATTTATATATTAATAATTACGGTTTTCGATTGTAGTTTTTTATTTTATCTTTAGCACAATATGATTTATGTTTGACGATTATTATACTTTTAATTATAGAATCTGATACTACCAAGAAGATGGTGTTGCCATTTCATCTTCCCGATTTAGCTGTCGAGTTCGATAGTTGTTAGGTACCAAACTTGACTATTTCGAAGCTCGAATTCATTTCATGGATGAAGTGTAACGCTATTTATCCACAAGCTCAGCGTTATCTTTATACGGAATTCCCTAGTGCTTTTGTCTGGGATACTAAGATACACAATTGGAATCCTCGACGTAGGACTTATACTCGTAGATCTGCCATTGCTAAATGTCCAGATGGTCTGAACGAAATTTATTACTTACGTGAGATGCTACATGTCATAAGAGGTCCATGATCCTACAAGGATCTTATGACTGTTAATGGTGTTGTTTATCAAACCTTCAGAGATGCTTACATGACATTCGTTTTTGATTACAACCATTGATCGCATATTTTCTATTATTATTGTTCTAATTTATTATGTTTTCCTTTTGAATTAAACTGCATAATAATTAATAAATTTTAGTTTCTGGGTTTTAGCTTTTATCTTGAAATTTAAAATGATAAGAAGATACATTAAAAAAAAATAACTTTACTTATAAAATCCAAAAAGAAGTATACTGTCTGCTTAGAACTACAGAGGTTTAATAACAACGAATCTCTCATATTAATCACATACATATAATATATGTATTAAATACTTCTAAATATGTAATCATCATTTTAGTTATAATATTAATGTCCGCACATGCGTGCGGGCGGTCCACCAAGTAGAAATTAAAATAGTACAATAACGAAACATGTTTGACAGAAAATACGTCAAAAATATAAAATGGCGTCAAATTTTAAGCTAAATAAATACAATTTTTTCACTTGAAACGTGGACTAATCCATAGGGGAATTAAGAATTTAATTCGCAGTCTTATAAAATTTATGTTTCGTTGACAAAAGTTATTTTAAATTGAATAAGCAATTCATAAGCAAGTTTTATTTGTATAGTTTATGGTTGAAAATTACTAGAATGTTATAGAAAAGTTGGTTTATTACTAGAGTGTTATACATCTTTTCAAAATTACTAGAATGTTATAGTCTCCTTAGTAAATGACAATAAAGACCTTTGGTTAGTTTTTTTTTAATTGAAATTATTTTTAAACATCAAAACCACATCATAAATTAATTATCCACATCAGTAATTAAAATATAATTAATAAAATTCACATCAATAATTAACAACTTCTTTTTTGAGATTTGTTTTTCTCTTTGTTTTTAGGGTTGTCTCTTTTAATTATTTTATGAGATCTAAATAGATCTCGTTCTTGAGACGAGAGAGAGAGAGAGAGAGAGAGAGAGAGAGAGAGAGAGAGAGAGAGAGAGAGAGAGAGAGAGAGAGAGAGAGACATGGTCGATGGAGTCATGGGAAGAGGCTCCCTTCATTCGTCGCAGTCTTTCACCACCAACACGGTCACTTCTCTATTTTCCTCTCTATCTGTCTGTTTTGAATCTGTTTTTTTTTGTTCTTGGGCAGATCTGCTGGTCGTGAGCAGAGGAGAGAATATATGGTGGTATGCAGGATTGAAATTAATTACATACATGAATGTGTTTATATACATGTGTTAACTTGTTCTTGTAACCATAGTTTTAGATTTTGTTGGTATGTTCTGTTTTTATGTTCATTGGAGCTCTGATAAATTGCAAATTTTGATGATTCAGGTGGTGAGAGTTTGAAAACTGTATATTATGACACATGAAAAATACCATGGAAAACTGTATAATAGCAAAATTACGGTGTTATTAAATTATTTGTCTTGTGTATGAATCGCCTTGTGCTGTGACTGTATTGAAACTGAAGTTTGATAGCTTGCGGTGAGATCTTATTTGGTCTTTCTAATCTGATATGTCAAGAAGTAATACCCTAAACCTATCCTAAAATCAGAAAATGTTTATATAACTCAGCCGTGTTGTTTAGATAACGCAGTCGTATCGTTTATATAACTCAGTCATACCTCAAATATACCATAAAATCAGAAAATGTTTATATAACTCAGCCGTATCGTTTAGATAACTCAGTCGTATCGTTAATATAACTCAGCCATACCTCAAACATACCCTAAAATCGGTAAACTGAGTTCAAGTACTTAAAAAGTTATATTGAAAATCATCTTATCAATATCAAGTGAATATAAATCAACTGAATGTGTATAGTTTCTTGAATTTTCAAGTTGAGACTTTAACTTGATCTTGAATATGTATGTTCTCTTACAATGACTTATACAATACTTACTTATAAGACTCTAACTTTAATCTTTTCTTAAACCTAAACCTCAAATCCTAAACTATAGAATTATATAGTTATCAAACTTATAAAATTAATCTTTGAACATTAAATATAATAGTTTTATTATTTAAAATTTAAGGTTTAAACCCTAAACTCTAAACTTAAACTTTGAACTCTAATATTTTAACAACAAATCTTAAATTTAACTTTATATATTAAATATAAAGTCAAAAGCTATTTCTGTTTCAAAAATTTAATCTCAATCATTAGCCAAAACCTTTAACCGTCAAACCCTATACTCAAACTTATACCGTAAAACTAATTTCATTTACTATAATTATTTTATTTTAAACCTTTAAACTAATTTCATATTACAGTTTAAAATTAATCTCAAATCTCAATATCCCAAACCTTTAATCCTCAAACCTTATTATATACTGAATTTAAATTATCATGTTTAATTCTGTAATTTAAGGAATTTTTGAAAACAATTAAAGGGAAATGAAAAGAAATTTTTTATTATTTTTTAGGACCATTGATTGAATTTGATCTTGTGGCTAACAATCATTATTTTGTCTATCTTCGTCCTTCTTTCTCATTGGTTGAACTTTTAAATCAAGGATAACAATTTTTGACCTTTGATTAAATGTAATCTTCTACACGTCTTTGTCTCTTTGTTCTTTCTTTCTTCTTCTATAATCTCTCTTTGTTCTCTCAGCAGATTGCATGAGAATCTGAAACGTCAACAATAATCTATTTGTTGTTTGTTCATTCTGAATCTCTCTGTCCTTTCTTCACTCTTCTTGTTAACATATCTCTCGATCTATACTCACATATTCGTTTTGTCTCTCACTCAGATTAGTCGCCAGTAAGGTCTCCAAGAAGAATCTGAGATTGGATCACTCCAAAGGTATATTTTTCACTCAGATTTAGTTTCGTTTCTGTTTTAATGTATTGATTTTGAAGCAGGTGGCTATTGACAGAGATAAAAGAGGGAGGAGGACAACGGAAAACAAGGCTGAAGGCGTGGTTGAAGTGTGACGATGGAGGACATGGTTGAGGGTGTGGTTGAAGCAGCCCATAGTTTTGTTTTTTTAAAAAAATTTGGTCTAAGTTTGTTTTTAGTTGTTTATTTTGCAAATCAGTTTTGATTTACTTTTTAAATGTAAACCAGTTTTAATTCATGAATCATTTGTAAACCAGTTTCGTTTCTGTTCTAATGTATGGCATTACTCAGCCGCAAAGTATGCATAACTCAGCTTTAACGTATCTAAATTATATAAGTCATCCGACAAGTGTATGTTGTTTCACAAAGTTTCGTAGTTTAGGCGGGAACAAAATATTTTGGGAACAAAATATTTTGGGAACAAAATCATTCCTTCAACTCTGAATACAATATTAAAACTTTATCTTTTTCTTAAATTTGAACTTCAAACCCTAAACAATAGAACTATAAATTTATAAAAATGATCTCTAAAGTTTATCTTTCCTTTATATTAAAATGATAAACTATGAATAATTAAATAGGAAAATAATTAAATAATATATTAGTCTCAAATAAGGGACCTCAAAAAATCCCAAAATCCACATCACCAAGAGTAATCAAACCGTCTCAAACCGTTCCTTTTCTCATAATTAAATAAGGTATCTCATTATCTCTTAAATAATTAAATAATTTTGAAAGCCGCGTGGTTCGTGTGCACTATTACTTTGGAGCCCACCAAGTAAGACGAAAGGAGAGGGAAGTCATGACTCGAGCACTTGTTGCGAGAGGTCCAAAACTGCTTGCTTGGGCTACTAAGGGGACCTCACTCACTACACTTGAAGGAATCACCATACATATCAGTTTTGAAAAAATAGAAATCAGATAAACATCGCCGCCTCAAGAAGGAACCGTAAGTAATCTCCGATTTTCCAAATCCTCGTCGACATTGTGTTTACTTCCCGAAATCGTCTTCTCCAATCGTTTGTACGAAATCGTCTTCGCCGCATTCTTATCTACGAGTTCGTCTTTTCCGGTAAAATGTCGCGACGTTATATATTCATTTTGGTTGAGTTTGCTGCTCAGTCGACTGGGGTGTGATAGGGCTTTGTTGTGTCTGAGTTAGGGTTATATTGCAACTGAGTTAGGGTTTTGATATGGCTGAGTAATTGTAATATTGTGGCTGATTTATTGCTGTGCTGTGACTAGGTTAATGTTATGTTACGGCTGAGATATTATTATGTTGTGGCTGTCTTATTGTTATATTTTGACTGAGTTATCATTTGTGGCTGAGTTATTGTTTTGTTGTGTCTTTGTTATTTTTGGGTGATAATGTTCAGATGGTTGTTTCTGAAGCTAGATCACGGAATTACCCTCCAAGACTTTACCCCGAAGGGTTCTCTAACCTAGAAGATAAAGCTATCAATCATAATTTCCGTTTAGGAGATTGGCCTAGTGTTAGAGAAACAATAGGACTTGATGTGTGGGAGAACTGCTGAACTCTGCCCTTGGAGTAGTTGCTAGGTTATGTGAACGCAAAAGCGTGTGGTCTGGTAGGACAGTACACTATCCACTATGTAGACAGCTCCGAGTAGAAAATAAGGAGATATGGATTCTCGTGGTTGATGAGCCTATGAGGTTCAGCTTGCTCGAATTTGGTGAGATCACCGGGTTAAACACATGTCCACTGCCAGTAGAGGCATTTGAACCTGATCAGTACAAATAGTTTTGGGAGGAGTTGAAGGTGCAGCTTGGGGTGGGACCCAAGTTAGACGGCCTCAAGGCAGCATTAGACTTCTGTCCGCTTTGGAGTTATCAAAAGCGTAAGTGGTTGGGACTGCTATTTCTTCAAGCGATGGGACTCTATTGTTTGCATCACAATTCAAGGATACCCTTTCAAGGTGCAATAAGGGTATTCGACTATGAAGTCATGAGGTCGTATCCATGGGGTCGGTTTGCATACGGAATTCTCGCTGACTCTCTCAAAACGTTGTCTCCAGAAGGAGGGACATACACAATAAGCGGCATGGCTGTCGCGTTACAGATTTAGGCGTACGAATCAGTCCCCTGCTTCGGTGAGTGTTTTGGGAGAGTGCTTCCAAATGAAGACGTTCCGCTTTTGCGATGGGGTGGAAGCCGTACACGTAAAAGTTTTGATAAAGTGTTGGCTGAGGAAATCAACAAGCATACCGAGGTAAGGTTTAACCTCAGATACGAGTTATTCGGCGGCTGAGTGAATTTTAATTTTAACGATGACTGAGTTATGATATATTATGTGGCTGAGATCTGTCATAACATGGTGTTTCAGGTCCGTGTGAGAAGAATGGTTTTGAAGGACTCACTTCAAGAGATGCTTCGTCAATGGCCGAATGAACGTCAAGACCCACAAGTCGATCGCTTGATAACAGACATACATACTGGTACATTTGTCAAAGGCTTTTGGGAAGTGCAGGGGAATGCGCAGGGGAAGGGGAATGAGAAGAAGAAGAAGAAGAAGGAAACGAAGGGTGGAGTTTCGTCAGAAGCTGAGCCACCCACTAAGAAGCAGAAGAAAGTGAACACCAGTGAGGGTCAAGCTGGTGCAACGGGAAAGGGTTCTAGCAAGGAACCTAGTCAAGAGTTATTGAACAATGCGACTATGGAGTCCATTGTGAGTGCTCTGGGGAAAATGATTGATTCGCGGTTTAACGCCTACCTGTTTGACCAGAATAAGACTCTTGAGGATATCGTGAAAGATACATTGGAGGAGCGTCTGAAAGTTCTGGGGGTTGGGAAGCGTAACGAAAACATTGATAACCTCTCCATCGCTAGTGGCAAAGAAGGGTCTTCAGAGAAGCCATCGCCACAGCAGGACAAACATCAGAAGTCTGTCAATAGTCCAGCGTTAAACCCTGCTAAGCCTGCTAAGGGGTTGGGACCCAAAAAATATTTTGCCGAGGAAGTTGATAATGCTTCAGGGGTGAAAAGGATTTTGGCTGGGGATTTTGATAGGGCTAATGCAACACCTGTTAGAACCAGTAATGTTGATTTTGTTATCGTTTCTCCTGCAAAGACTTGTAAGGATGATAAGGTTGCTAATTGTCCACCCTTGCGACGCGGCACTAGGATCAGGCAGGGTTTGAAGTTAAAGGATGATGATGAGGCTGAGAATGCCGCTGCTAAGAAAAAAGCAGCGAAAGCAGAGGCTTATTTGAAGAAGAAGGAGATGGCTGAGGAAAAAAAAGAAAACAGGCTGAGTTAAAGAAGCAAAAAGCCGATGCTAAGAAGGAGAAGGCTGAGTTGATAAAGAAAAAGGTGCCAGAGACAAAAAAAATTCGTGGGGGTATAATCCGAATGCCTGTAACCAATAAAAAGACGATTCAAGATGACAGTGAATGCGCTGAGGTGGCTGATGCGAACGAAGTGTTGCCGGAGTCTGAGCTATCAGGCCAAGATCTGATGGTATTATCTGTCGTAAGAGAATTTCGGGAGAGAAGTGTTCAATTATCTCCACGAGGGTTTGCATTGACGGCGGTGGATTCATCAGAACCTTCAAGACCAGTTTTTCCGTTAATTGACAACAATGGAACGACGTGCATGAGGAAGAATATTGAGCCTTCAACAGAAATATATGACCCTTGCGCACCTGTTGATCCGTCTCTGTATGAAAAACTTATGAAACACATTAGAAGTATTCCACCCAAAAAACCAGAACCAGCAGGAAAAAAAGTTGTAAGATCAGCTGATCATGAGAGTGACTTCTACAGCATACTCATCCATGAGAGACCGTGGCCAGATAGCGAGTATGGATGGGTGTTTGATAATGTAAGTCTTTATTTCGGCTAAAATTTTCTATTACGACTGAGTTATATTTAATATTACGGCTGAGTTATAGTTTAGATTGCGTCTGAAATTATATATTATGGCTATGTTGTTTATAATATTTGTGTAGCATATCAAAGCGTATATGAATTGCCTCATTCAAAGGTCCATGCGAGATCCCACCCCATTCAGGTCCAAACGCACTGCCTTCTTTGACCCTTGGATCTTAGGTAATTGGTTCATGATTACAAACAGTTTAAAATAAAACCTCAGATGATGACATTTAAAGGCGGTTAAGAAGATCTAGTAAACGGTAGGGTTCCCCATGACTTTAAGACAAACTTGAAGTGGAACAAGATGTGGATCACGTGTACGGATGTCTTCAGACCGGGCGAGATCACTGGGTGGCATTTCACGTGGATCTGAAGAAAGAGAAAATTGATTGCTACGATCCATCGTTGGAAAGCACACACCCGAAAGTGAGGAGAGAATTCTAGGTTATTTTAAACCGCTAACGGAAATGCTTCCCGCGGTTTTGAATGAGCATATTCCTGCCAATCTCCGAACCTGTAGTAAGAAGAAGTTCGCATTCAGGAGGAGGAGCAAAAGATTCGTTCCACAAAACACCCAAATTGGCGACTGTGGGGTGTATTCGTTGAAATTTGTGGAGTGTCTAGCGCTTGGGGTAACTTTTGATGGGATAAACGATAAAACTATACATGGTTTACGTGTGAAGATGGCAGCAGAGATCCTCGCTGAAGGAGGAAATACACATTTGAACAATATGCTGTCCACTTGAACCTCTGTGTCTGTTATTCTGTATTATTTGACTTATAAGTTGTCTAATTTTATTAGGGATGTATTTGACTTTCACTAATTTCTATAACTCAGCCATATCGTAAAAATTTAAACAACTCAGCCGTATCGACTAACATAACTCAGCCGTATCGGCTAATATAACTCAGCCGTATCGACTACTATAACTCAGCCATTTCGCTTTTAAAACTAAACAATACCTCAAACATACCCTAAAATTTAAAGAATGAAATGTTTATACGGTAAAATGTTACCTTAACTCCGGATATGTAATTTTAAGTGAATATATTATCAACTCAATGTGTCTACTGTATTGAAATTACAAGTTTGGGATCCATCATGATCTTGAGGTATAGGTTGTCTTACAATTACCTTAATCCTTACAATACTTCAATGACATGTGAGCATAATTCAACCCAAGTAACATTACACAATCAGATTCTAAAAAAAAATTGTGTTATTTACCATATTTCTTGCAACATAAATCCATATCATAAACATAAATAAATGAATATGCCACCCTAAACCCTAAAATTGCAACCCTAAATTTGCAACCCTAAGACCACCCGCAACGGGGGTTCACGACCAATCCTTAGCACAAATACATAGGTTAGTCGTAATATAATAATATTAATTATGTTAATTTACCTAAGGATTGGTCCGTCGGGAAGGAGTTTAAGGAGTTGATCCTTAGCTACGTGGCAACATCTGAGTGGGACGGGCTCGGTTTATTTTTGGTTAGGTTAAAAAATTTGGTCATTCTCGACCGAGACCGGAAAAAAAAATGAGAGCTCGACGAAAGGCGATATTCTGAGGATTGAAACCGATCGTCTTCACGAAGGTAAATCGAAGCCTAAACCTGTAAGTTTGTTCGATTTGGCCTAGTTTCCAGGGTGGCATCGTAGACACACTCTCTCCATTTCTCCTTCTGTATATGTTCCTATTTGGGGGTTTTGTTTAACTTTTCATTTTCTGACTTGCAGACAATACCACTTGACTTTTTCTCAACCCACATAGAAGGGAAGACGAACCAGAAAACATGGAAACTAAGATCGGACGCTTCATATATAACTTGGGAAGTGATACAAGAAGGCAGGAGACTCACCAGAGGTTGGAAAGATTTCACCACAGCACATGACCTTCGAATCGGTGACATTGTCATCTTCAAACACGAAGGAGACATGGTGTTTCATGTCACTCCTTTTGGTCCTAGCTGTTGCGAGATTCAGTATACACATCCTAACATCATTAAGGAAGAAGCCGACGCGGATGATGCTCCTTCTTTCTCATTCGACTACTGTTTTTTGGCTGAGGTTACTGCTTCAAATCTAAAAGAAGACAAACTTGTGAGTCAATTTTCATACGTATAGACCATATTTAGTTACTCAAATATTTGGTTTGATCTGTTCGTGTCTTTACGTTCGTGTTTGCAGTATCTTTCTGTCGAAGCTCGACTTGTACTGCTTTGAACAAACAATTCCAAGAGATAATAATTGTGAACAAAGAAACTCATGGACTGTGAGTTTGCGATTTAGCGAATCAGGCATGTTTTACATAAGAAGAGGCTGGAAAGTTCTGTCTTGATAACAGATCGCCATAGCAGACTTATTTGTGTTCAATGTGGTTGGAGATGGAAAAACTACTCCATTAATGTGTGTATGTCCGGAAAGGAAAGAGTCTTGTTATGCAGGTGACATTGCTTCTAGCTCACGGGTGATTTAGGAGTGATTGTGACCGAATTAGATATCTCTTTTGTTGTGTTTCCTCTCTATCAAACTTGTTTCCTTTTGTTTCATTAGGTACTTATCTCGAAGTTGCCACAAGTGTAATCATGTGAACCAAGTGTAATCTCGAACAAGTTGTAATCTCTGTCTCATTACTTTATATGCTTCTCTTATGTTGTTCTCGGATAAGGCTAGTGTGTTAAACTTGTAGTGTGAAAAACTTATAGTTTTTAAACTTATACATTTTTAAACTTCTCTTTTCTTGTATCTTTATTTTTAATCATGCAATTAATAAAATTTCAATTTCAATTTGTAAAAAAATTTATTTTTATTCCTAAGGACTCCTAACTGGGGATCACTGTTGGACACATATTTTGACTAGACCTTAACTATTCAAAAAAGAAAAAAAAATTAAACTAATCTTAAGGACTCCTCTCTAAACCCTAAACCCTTAACGATAACTCAGCCGTAAAATTTACATTAACTCAGTCGTCAAGTGTTACTTAATCTCGACTTTTCATATTTTGGGGGTGCCAAATCAGATTTAATTTCCTTAATTTTTCTCATGACTTTTGAGTTCACAGATCTCTCTATATAGTCCCCTTGGTACACCTTTTGTATAGCTTTTCTATCCCTCCAAAAATTAAATTATGTCGGTTGTTCCAGGTTATTCAACGAGGATAGAAAACAGTGTCAATGCGATTCAAAGCCACGCAAATTGGGAAAACCTCCCAGTTCTAAATCCTGGTCCGGGTGACTTGCTAGACAAAACCATCCCTACCTGGTTTAGGTTTTAAGCGATCTCTCCTGGTGATCCCACTGATTCTGATAGGCGGATGGGTCTATGCATGGCCGACATATCGCTCCATTCCCGATCATATTAAGGAACGCTGGTTCCTTCAACTCGCTGTAAGGACCAACTATGTTTTCAAATCAGATAGAGATAAAAACACCTAATATTAGTAATGTTTTTTGTTTGTAGCGTAAAAACACGTGGGATCTAAGGCATAATTATCTACTTTGGAAACATTTTAATGAAGTTGTGAGGTCGCTGTTTCGATTTCAGATGCGAGAGTTGAAGAGAAGATGGGCGCATGGAGGCGACAAGCCTTCTTGGATGCTTACTAGAGTGTGGCTTGAACTCGTACACATGTTTGAAGAGTTCAATCCGGATAATTTTGGTTTTACAGACTGATTCCTTGTCTGTATGTTTGAGGTTTCACTCAGTCTCAATCGTACTTGTCTTTACCTCTAAGTATTGTAAATCTCACTCAGCCATAATGTTATATATCTCAGCCAGTAGGTAACAACAACTCAACAACGAAAAAACAATAACTCACCCACTAAGTACAAACAACTCAGCCAGTATACAAACTATAGCATTGTCGAGACTGTCAGTTTGTTCAATGGAGTTTCTAGTTTGGTTGGAATCTCAATAAAAGAAGGAAATAAAGATAAAATTGCACGATAAAACATTAACGGAGATAAATAATTTTGAAATTAAATTTAATAACACACAAGAAACAATAGTCGTCTCCCCACGTCACTTCAATGAACTATGACCCTCTTGATTAGGCGTCTGAAAATATACTGGCTGCAAACAATCGAGTGATTTCCGATACGAGACTTAATTATTTTATATTCTTTTGTATATTTAGTTAATAAATACGGATATAAACTAAACGCTGCCGTTCAATGCTGTCGTCTTCCTTCATAACTAATAAGTCAGACTAATGTCTATGCAACACATTTTCTCTTTTAATTTTCAGATTAAAAATGTCTTCCTCATCCTCTGTTTCTGGAAATTATGGCAGACGACATCTGAACACGGACCGAGGAATGTCGAAAGAGTGTTGGTGTGGTCAACCCGCTGAACTTTTTACATCTGGAAGCGTTACGAATCCAGGAAGATTGTACTATTGCTGTGCAAGAGGATATCATAAGGTTAGTTTTGGTTCTTTTTTAGTATGTTTTCAAACGTATTACTTAGATCTGGTTTTATTTGTGAAAACAGAGACATTTATTCAAATGGGTGGATGAGTGTTTGGTGGAAGAGGTCGAAGATATCAAGCCCGTGATTCGTGGCATGAACGATGACATCTCATTCCTCATACTTAACGTTGCTCGGTTGGAAAAAGAGATTGAAGTAATTAAGACGGCTCACGTGAGAAAAAGAGACGAATGTATGAGGAATGTGGTCGTTTGTGGTGTTGGAATGGCGATACTCTGCTACTACTACTTCTTTGTTTAGTCATAAGTCAGCCGTATTGCTTAATAACTCAGCCTTTCGAGTTTGTTGTAGAAGTAACTTATTTATCAGCAGTAAAACGGTTTTATTATCGCGTCGTTGTATATAACTCAGCCGTATTACTAAATAACTTTTTATGCATCAATAATCATATTTTTGGCGTCTGAAAACACGACTGAATTATCTCAGCCTTTATGCATCAATAATCATATTTTAAGAAAACTAAATCTATGATGTGTTCTTCACTAGGCCTGTGAAAACATGACTGAATTATCTCAGCCTTTATGCATCAATAATCATATTTTAAGCAAACTAAATTTATGATGTGTTCTTCACTAGGCCTGTGAAAATAGGTGTGTACAAATAGGTTACGGATGAACTAATACCGAGACATTTATAATATCGAGATGGTAAGACTTTGCTTAAAGGAGTTTATAGTTAGGTTGTTTTAATTCAGTCGTATACAAACGAGACCTTAACTGACTGAAACCGTAATTCAGTCGTAATACAAAACATTATATTAATAACTCAGCCGTAATACATAAATTTGAAAACCATAACCCAGCCGTAATACAAATTCATGAAAATACCTAAGCCAGTCGTTATACAAAAAGGAAAACCATAACCCAGCCGTTATACATTCAAGACTTTTCAATTACAACTTCACCACTTCCTTGTGTCCTTAAGCAGGCTTATCGGTTCAAAATCACGGAAGAACAAGCCCACCTCTTTGATCCAGAAACAACGCCACAAATGTTGTCATCCTTAGTGTTATCAATGTGCCACAAGCACATACATTGTCGCTTCGATAAGATTTCCACATTGGAAACTGTAGAACGACAAAACAACAGATGAAATGAAATCGGCCCTCCTAGAGCGGAACTCGTCAGCATGCCACAAACCACATCTCCATTTCACAGATCGCACGAGTTTCCCGATCCTTTCAACTGATTCTGTTGAGATACCATGAAAATACTTCCCTTCACCCCGAAAGATTGCTCGAGTCATTGCGTGTGTATACACAGCAGCTCATATCCTGCATCTGCTGCACGCTTCATGAGAGCAAGCCCTTCGTCTTGCTTGTCGAATGTGTAGAAAAAATGTACACCTCTTATATAAAGTGTGCTTGGGTTTCGCTCCTCGTAGCAAATTTTCATCAACTCAGAAGGCAAAGCGAGTCCCCAGGGAAAGGATAACACATCGAAAAATGGTATACCCTTCGTAGGTCTGCTAACGCCTTCATTGACTTGGACGCTGCTCTGATGCCATAGAGATCTTGGAAAGAGTTCGGGCCACACGTTCGACAACTACCGCCTGAATATCTTCAGGCAATTCGAAAAGAGGGAAATAATTCATTTAGTCTGACAAGGGGGGTGAAGACCTAATAATCTTCAGTAACTTATTTATCGGCAGCCGTATCGCTATAATAACACAGCCTCGTATCTTATAATAATCTCATCAATAAAGATTATTTATTTTCGAGACGTTAGTATTTTGGCGGGAACGTTTTTCCATAACGCAGCCGTTATGTCATTCCATAACTCAGCCGTAATTAAACAAACCAACTGTTATAAACCAACTTTTCGTGTGAGATAAGTTTCCTATCTTGGCGGGATATAACTCAGTCATTAAATAACTTTAAATCAACCATCAAATAATTATAACTCAGCCGTGTAATAACTATAAACCATAATGGGATTAGTACTTATGATTTAAGTTTCTCTAAAATAAATTAGTCATCTCCCCACATCACATAGAAAAACTAATATCGAGACCATTATAATATCAAATATAAAATTAAGAGTTTTAGTCGTCTTTTCACGTCACATCAGTCAGCCTAACTCAGCCATTAGTTGATTTATAAAGGACGTATACTATTTCTTCCATTTTCGAAATAATGATGTCTGAAAAAAACGGCTGCCTCGCATACATCGAGACCTTTATAATTTCGAGACAATAAATTAACTTTGCTTAACTGAGTTTCTAGTTAGTTTCTCTTAATTCAGTCGTGTACAAACGATAGCATGACCGAAATCGTAATTTAGTCGTATGTTAAAACATTAAAATCATGAAAATAACTAACTCAGCTGTAAAGATTCCCTTGATTTAGCTCAGCCGTAGATCTTTTAATTGTTCGTGACGAACAATATTTCTCGGCAGTGAAACGGTTTTAATCTCGCAACTTTTCGAATTTTGGCAGAATATAACTCAGCCATGATATAACTATAAATCAGCCATCTAATAACTATAAATCAGATCACTTTCCTCATAACTTCCGAAAACTTTGCACGACTTGGTGGAATTGTAAATCTTGGTATAACTGTGAAGTGTCTAAAAGTTTGACTATATCGACTGTATCAAATACAAAGTTATTCTAAATTGAACTAAGTCGTACTTATTGATTTGCAAAGTTTATCTAGTTTTGATTGTATCTTTTACATTTTGCATTATGTTCTTGCAATATGTTCTTTTATGGAGACAGAATTGTTAATGGTATATTTATTGCAGTTAAAATGAATAAAGTTTACTTAATAGAGAAAAACTAGAGACATTATATTATATGAAATGTATTTTACATAAACTTAGTAAAAGTAGATAAAAAACACATGCCATAACTTATAAACACACAACTAATCTTCAATTGGCCAGTGTGCAGCGGTCAAGTGAATTTCATTGCAGAAGTCCCAAGCTGCACATTGCCAGAAACAACGATTGCATGTCCACCGTGTTCTAGATCCATCAAAGGAGACTACAAACACTGGTTCTATTACTGCAGAGCATGCACAATCATGTGAGACGTTGGGATTTATTCTTTCTAGCAGAGACATAAACACCTCTGGTTTTTCGTAACCCCAAAAGCCTGAGAATACTGAAGTCGTGATCATGTAATTCATCCGATCAACAAATTCACGACTAAAGTTGGGATAGTTGTGAACGAATCTTCTATCATCAACACTAAACGCTAAGTTCAACATTCCATCTACATACTTGGCCAACATCAATCCTCTCTCACCAGCAAGATGGATTTTTCCCCTTCCTTCATCAAGTAAATGGAGGACGAAGAACTCATACATACCTCGCATGTAGATGACCTCTAGATTACCGGCTTGGTAGCACCTAAGCCTGAATGTCCTAACAGCATTAGCCTCATCAATCCAGTCGTTCAAGTTTAAGAGATCTGCAGATCGGTAGAAGTATTCTTATCTGCCAATTTGATTCAACCCAGAGAAAGCAATTCTTGCACTACCGAAGTCCCGGAGATGGCATGTTGCTACCTTTGAGAGAATCTTATGAACCAAGGAAGAAGGGAGAGAAGCCAAGTTAAAGTTCGACATGGAGAAATACTTGTTTACTCAAGTAAATGGAGAGATTTTCGTTTTGTTTATTTGGACAAGGTGATAAACCCTTTTATAACACGTACTAGGGAACTTCAACAGACGTGAAGAGATAAGTATAAACTGAGTATTTATTACCCCACTTAAAGGGTCATTTGAAAGACGCCTCGAGAAGACACGAGTTCAAAAGACACGACTTCTCAGTGCGCATGCGTTGGATTTGAAACTTTGAAAAACTCAAATCCATAAAGATATATAACTGTGTATAAATAAGTGAAAGTAACTGATTTAGATTGTCTAAATTCATGAAACTAAGAACAATTTTAACAATTTAGATTGTCTAAATATATGAAACTATGTAAAACGAAAAAATGAGATATTGTATCGTTATAGATATTATATTGTGTTATATTGTTATACTCCCTCCGTTTTCTTTTATAAGTCGTTTTAGAACCTTGCTAATAGATTAAGAAAAACAAAAATTTCATATATTTTCTAAACAAAAACATCATTAATTATTTACCTAACCACAAATCAACCAATGAAAAAATAAAAGACATATTATCATTGGTTATACAACATTAAATGTTAATAAATTTTACATAGAAAATCGAAAACATCATATAATTTGGAACAAAAATATTACTCTAAAACGACTTATAAAAGATAACGGAGGGAGTATTTGGCAAAAAATGGTTAGTTTCCAAAACGGATTATATTTAATGGATGTCCCTGTATTTAATGAACTCTCGAAAGAACACGACTTCTCTCATTTAAACCACCATAAAAGGGTTCGTCTCCTTCAGTCGAGAAAAATAAAACCCGAAAAGAAAGGAATTATCATCTCATCTCTTCTTTCATCTCTCAACAAACAAGATGACACAGTACAATAAGCTTTCTGAGGTTTCTTATAATCCCAAGATCACGGCTTGGCGTTTCAGAGTCCAAATACACAGGGTCTACCCTTTCTATTCCTATGTTACCACCAGCAGTGGACCTTTCTATACCTATGTCCTAGCAGATGAAGATGTAAGTGTTAAATCATCATCTCTCAAGTTTGTAATAACATGTAACCGTGACAAATAAAAGTGCTTGATCCTTGTACTTTATTTATGTAGGGGTCCAAGATGGAGATGACCGATTATGGGAATCATGATAGGTTAAGAGGCCTAGAGAACAAAGACGGGAAGTGGGTGGAAATCTTTCTGGTAGAAGTTCACCGTTCCTATCCAGGTTTCCATTCAACTAACTCTCGGTTTAAACTAACTGCTAGGAGCAACACACAAGTCCGCATCATAGATCCTCTGAACAATAGGCTTTTCATGGACTTCAAGAACATCCATGCAATCCCTCACATGGACCACAAAGAACGAAAGTATCCCATAGGTATGAATTCTACTAAATTTTAAATACATTCACATATTTAGATGTTAGTAACCGCAACAGTCGCATGTCTTGGATTCGGAACTGTGTATAACTTTAATTTAAAAAAATATAAGTCTGTATAAGTAAGTGAACCTAAGTGAACCTAACTGATTTAGATTGTCTAAATTTATCTAGTAGATACAATGGGAGTGGTCTTCAACACAGAAGCCCATTTCGATGACCCTGAAAGACCAAGGATGGTGTTTTACATAAGGGACAACATGTAAGTAGAAAGTAACATAAGTAACATATGATCCAAACAAAGTTTATCTATATTGTAATTGACACACCTTTCTTTATTTTGAATAGTGACAACCAGATAAAATGTGTGGCAACTGGCAAACAGGCCTATGCCTTCCGAGATGGTCTTCAAAACAAACTAACTGCTATGAGAGGTGGACAGGTGACTGTGGCCCTTAAGATGTGGAGGGTCTGGAAGGTTTGGAGTAAGTGTAGTTGCTGTGTCTAGTTTTTAATGTGATAGTTGAGTAAAAAGTTTACTAAAATCATTTATATTTATACAGATATATTTGGTCCTCCTGATCTATGGCTTGAGACCGAAGGTGGAATTTCGGACTTGAGTTTCAATCCGCATTTTTCCGAGGTTGAGGACTTCAGGCAGTCTCTACTAAACAGCGACACTTATGTTCAGAAATATGGGGTTGAAGGTCTTGTGTAAATCTTGTTGTTCTCACTGTTATCCATCTCGTACTTGTCTTATCAATCTTCGTACTTCTCTAGTGAAACTTTGTTTAAATGTCGGTAAAACTATGCCAACTTTTGGTGAAACTAATGTCAAATGTCAGTGAAACTATGTCAAATGTCAGTGAAACTTTGTGGTCTAACTTTTTAATTTTTCAAACTTCTGGTTACACTTAATCAATTGTTCTGGATCACATTTTCTATCGATTGAGAAAGGAATACATTACAGTGAGATATTTTTCGAGACAGTATCTTGTGGGATTAGAAAAATAAATGTCACGATATCAAATTTTATTCTACATGATCACTTCGGAAACATTGATAGAAAACTGAATATAGCTGGTATAACGATAAAATTAATCATCTAAGTACAGTAAAACTAAAAATATGCAAAAAACAGAAAAGTACAACTTTAAAGGTTTCTATATAACTACAAACTATGTGAAACTCTAAGCACGAAAATCCTTTACAAATTATTCCCGGGTTTTCAAAATTTCCCACCCATTTTTCGAATTTTGAATCGACGTGAGCGTATTAAAAACATTGTTTTTGTTCCCCCATTTTCTCACTAATCTCTCTCTCCTATTCAATCAATCTCTCTAGATTTCTGGAGAACTCAGATTTCTATTCGACATTCTTCTTTCTAAATTTCGATTACTCAGCCGTCATGACTCATCCGGCGAGTACAGGCAGATGAAGGCTTCAAGAATTCCATCGACATGCTTGGTTTCGGGACGGATGCCCACTGTGGAATTCGACCAGATGCCCTTGTGGGGAGAATCATCAACGAGTTGTCTCGGGACCAAGTATCCAACCGATTTTGATACATTACCGGGAGAAAATACTTCACTTGCAAAAATTTGAGGTAATTTATGAATATTTTCAGGTTTTATGTGCAGATTTTGATACTTTCGTTTTCGTTAATAGAATGATGGCTTCCATTTCGAACCATGGGTCTTGAGTCCAGGAAGAGGTTGAAATGTTAATGAAGCGGTGGATGCGATGGCTGCAGATTGCTGAAATGAAGTATCAACTTACCCGTCCGAATCCTACCACTGCATGAGATCGTCCGGTCCATGACATTCGTCTACTATCTGTTGTTGTTTGCTTAAGGATGATGTGAGATTCGGATTATATTCTTTCATCTATCGAATCTCTCATCTGATGTATTTATGTGAGATTCCGACTTTCAAAGTTTCACCTATTTAGTCATTCACGATTTAATTGCACGATAGATAATTTAGTCAGATGTTAAAACATTAAAATCATGAAAATAACTAACTCAGCCAAAGATTCCCTTGATTGAACTCAGTCAGATATCTTTTAATTGTTCGTGATCAACAGTAACAGTATTTAGTGAAACGGTTTTAATATCACAACTTTCAAATTTTATGAATATAACTCAGCCATGATATAACTATAAATCAGCCATATAATAACTATAAATCAGATCACTTTCCTCATAACTTCCGAAAACTTTGCACGACTTGGTGTAATTGTAAATCTTGGTATAACTGTGAAGTGTCTAAAAGTTTGACTATATCGATTGTATCAAATACAAGTTATTCTAAATTGAACTAAGTCATACTTATTGATTTGCAAAGTTCATCTAGTTTTGATTGTATCTTTTACATTTTGCATTATGTTCTGCAATATGTTCTTTTAATACTTGGCTTTGTATGATGCCCACTGTGGTATTCCGAAGATGCCCTTGTGGGGGGAGAATCATCAACGAGGTGTTTCGGGACCCGAAGTATCCAACCGATTTTTGATACATTACCAGGGAGAAAATACTTCACTTGCAAAAAATGATGTAATTTATGAATACCGGTTTTTATGCAGATTTGTATATTCCTCTTTCATCTAAATCTCTCATCTGATGTATTTATGTGAGATTCGACTTTCAAAGTTTCACCTATTTGGTCATTCAATATTTGTTTAATTGATAGATTCTCGAAGATACGACTCGAAAGTGAAACTTCGAAAGTTTCACCTATTTGGTCATTCACGCTCTACAAATTGCACCGATAGATTCACGGTTAGATATTCGAAAGTGAAACTTTAAAAGTTTCAATGATTTGGTCATTCACGATTTACGAATTGCACGATAGATTCACAAAGTTAAACTAATTCGAAAGTGAAACTTTTAATAGTTTCACCTATTTTCTCATTCACGATTTACGAATTGCACGATAGATTCACAAAGTTAGACTAATTCGAAAAGGGAAACTTTCAAAAGTTTCACCTAATTTGAAAAGCGAAACTTTTAAAATATCAAAGAACGGAAAGTTTCAAATAACATAAGTCTTCAACAACAAACAAGAAAGTCATACACAGAATTTAATAAGTCGCACAAACCGAATAGAATTCAACCAATATAGAAATCAACCACATGGGATTTTACACCGTCTTCTTACCCCTTCGCTCTTCTTGGCTGCCTTCTTTCGCCTCTTCTTCTGCTTCTTTCAGCTGCCTTCAGCTTCTTCGCTTCTTTTCACCTACCTTCTCAGCTGCTACCGCCTTCTTCTTCATATCTGGTCATCTTCTGAGCTGCCTTCTCCTCCAGCTTATGCCTTCTTGTCCCAATGGGACTCCCGATGATCGCAACCCTTTGCCTTTTCGAAGGGACTACTTTTCCATCATCTGTTCTCGCCTCTTCTTTGTTCTTCACACTCTTTGTCTCTCAGTCTTTGCCTACCTTAAGATACCAAGATTAACGCTCACTGCATTCAGACTGAATGCCTTGGTCCACCTTTATGCTTGTACTGCATCTTGCACATCCGCTGGCAACCAGGGCGCACCATTCACACTTTCTCGAAATGGTTCCTCAAGGTTGGAATTATTTCAAAGGCCAACAATCAAGCAACACACAACAAAAACAACATCAATTTTACAATAAGACAACTAAATACAAGAGAGGTTAAGAATTCCGGGGTCAAAATCGGTCAATGATGAAATCGTCAACCGAAAATCCTAAAGAAGCCAAGCACCATCAAATCCAAGAAAACGGTCGCCGCCGATAAACTCACGGAAGGCTCGTTTACTCCCATCTGGCGCCAACGGCCAGGTCCGCGCAAACGCCCATGATCGCCTTCATGGGAACCAAATTCAGACCGCCAATTTCTGATAAAGATTTGTGGAGGAAAACTGAAGCACCGATCTTC
>CM028243.1:57064047-57149940 GCA_016432835.1 Brassica nigra
AGAGTTGTTTGTAAGAAGTATGTAGTGGGAATCGGTGAACCGATTTGCCGTGCTTCTGTTCCACGAGTAATATAGGGTTTCCCCAAGGTTTCGAGGAGAATAAGTTTTAATTGTCCGAGAGGTTCTCGAAAGAAACGTTTTTCGTACAAACCTTGCTCGTTGCAATTTCTCTAACTTGGTAACAAGACGAATTTTTGGGGTTTGATAGATTTTATCGTTGCCCTTTCTGTTTAGATAGAGAAATTGCGAGCTCGTTTTGTGCTCTTCCTGTGGCGGAAAGCGCGGCTAGGTTTTTGATTTGCTCGAGAACCGTGGCGTTTCGCGTGGCGTGGCGTAGGAACAGTCGCTGCTGGAGTTGTTTTACCATCGTTGGCGAAACTGCAACTTTTTCTTTCATATTTCCGGACATCGGTTCGATCTGCTTTGCGGCGTATGAGTAAGAGTAATCAGTCCCCCCCCCCTCCTTCTAGCCAAACTGTGGGAACCAAAATTACACCCAATTTTAATGAATAAGATTTGCGGAGGAAAGCAAAGTTAACCCGACTTTCCTTGAAGGTCCAGATTCTCTCGACAGCCAGCGACAAGTGACCGAATAATGCGGAAAAGGTTTTGTTAAGATTTGGGACTGGACCTTAAGAAAGGCTGCCTACGTACCCCTTTCGAGGATCAAGTCGGACGTAATTCAGTTTAGAAAGAGTTGAACAAGAGATCGAACCGTCTGGGTGGGTTCGTCTAGTATGAGCGTTTGTCATAGAAACAGGCATGTCGAAGATAACGCCTAGGGTTTCTATGCGGAGCTCTGAAGTAAAGAATTGTCCGATCCTTCCGAGGAGCGGAGATTTCTGAGCAGGAGGTGGCCAGACGTTCTAGGGCCTGCCTTGCTAGTCTAACCGCATAAATTCTAAGTTCTATCAGCTAACATGAGCTCTCTAGGTCTCCAATCTAGGATTTTTGGATCCCTTTCTCTTCTGCTCTTGCTCTCCTTATATACTCACTCCTAGGTCGGTTTGCCTTAGGATGATGGACCTCGCCTTTGGGCCCAAGTTTATCTCTTCGAAATATTCCATTTCGTCGATCTTCATAATTATCCTCGAGTTTTCCCATTGTTCGGTGACTTGATGTTTCTCCGATGTTCGGGAAATTGGATAAACCGTCATAGTCTGATTGGGCCTGAATTCTTAAAATCGTAAGTAAGTCCGTGGACTTGTCTTAAGTCGTTGAACGTTTTATTCGATTTCTCGAAAAGACTATCTTTCTCGTAAAATAAACCGTATAGCCTAAAGGATCGATGTTCAGTTAATCGATCTTTGTTTTATCGATATCTTCTAGAAATCAATCCTTCCAGTTTTGTCGTAAAACATCGAGGGCGATTCCAACCGAATCGAAAGATTTTCATTCCGTAGCCGTGATCGTACCAAACTCACGAGGATCGATCCAAACAAGCCAAGATGGGATCAGACCGAGCATGATGGGACCAAGACCAGGACGAGGGCCATCGACCGGCGTCAGGGGCTTGCCGCGGGAGCCGGCTCAGCGTGGCGATGCCGCCGACGCCAGGCGGCCAGCGTGGCGATGCCCCCGCCAGGCGAGCGCCCTGGTGCCAGGCAGGCTCAGCAGACGCCCGGTAGTCCGGCTCAGCGTGGCAGCGATGCCGCCCGGCATGGCCAGCGGCTTCAGCGTGGAGCGTGCCGCCGGCGCCAGGGGTTCTTTGCCGCCCGTGGGTTTTCTGTTGCCCGATCTTTCCCCCGTCAGTCGTTCGTGCGGGAAATCTTTGAGTTTGGAAGGATCTTTAGCCGTAGATTTCGAGATAACCGTTTTCGACCTCACCAGAGAGTGGATATTCTAATTTGAGAAAATCTCGTATAACTTCTTTTCAAATTATCCGAGACTTTTTTTTTTAAGAAATACTTTCCAGAGACTTTCAGTCATTGATTCCGTCGTGACCGATTTTGACACCAACACAGAGTAGCCGACCGCAACACCATTTAGCATCTAAGTAATAGATGGTCTAAATAATGGGAGAGCTGATGGATTCTTTTATTAAGTGTTGAGCTCTGACATATCATGCAAGCAACTTGTTAGCCTTTATTATATTTATAATCCTTAATTCCCGAATACCTACCCTGAATCTAACTACTTTTCTTTATTGTTTTAAAACCAAATCCTTTCAACCGAGTAATCTTATCCTTACTCAGCAAACCTGCAATTTACATTAAACCATTTTCAACCTAGCATAGTCATTAAGATTGCATCTTATTTGTACACTATCTCTCTGTGGATTCAATCCTTAAGTACTACGACTGAACTTCTTATTTGAGAGAGTAAAGTCACTCCTTAGGGTAATTTGAGTGATATCAAATTTGGCGCCGTTGCCGGGGAGCTTTGATACAATAGGATTTAATCTGATTAGGTCTAGGTTATTTCTATTTTTATTTTAATTTGTTTTCTGACACAAAATTTTTTCTTGTCTTTTCAGGTACATGCCCAGCAGCACCAGAAGCAACAAGGAATCTCAACTTTTGTTTTCAGAAGACCGTGCTAGCTTGGAACGTTCAATCCGCAAGGAAATCCATTCCGCATCGATCGATGCCATCAACTGCCTGTCGACCGATACTGACGCACCCCTGCCGACCGAGACACCGTCTTCATCGACCGATACTCGCACCTTCACGTCGACCGACACTACTTCACCGTCGACCGACATATTTCATCGGACATCGATCGATACCCTTAACCGTATATCGATTGATACTGTTCCGCGAGTCATGGTTGCGCCTATTATTCTCACACGAGATGAGAATGGAGACTTGCGTGACAAGAAGGTCACCTTCGTAATGAAGCAGGTCAGAAACTCAACGCTCAGAATGAAGTAATCCCTGAGCCAGAAACTGCACCTACAGGAGCTGTTCAACCTGTAGAAGAGGCTGCTCGAACACTAGCTAACTACAACTGTCCAGATCAGTTCTACACCAACAGATCAGCCATTCGTCCCCCTGCTATTCAGAGAGGCGATTCCGAGCTCAAGCCGCAGTACTACACCCTTGTGGGACAGACACCTTACTATGGACTGTCCAATGAGCATCCCATGGACCATCTGGAGAGGTTCGAGGATCTCATATCTTCTATCAAAGTCAATGGAGTCCCTATGGACTACCTTCTTTGTAAGCTCTTCAAACACTCTTTATATGGAGAAGCTTTACAGTGGCTTAAGCAGCTACCACCAGGATCTCTTACATCCTGGAGCGACATCAAAAACGCATTTTTGCGTAACTTCTTTGATGATGCGCGCGCTGAAGACTTAAGGAGGAAAATTGCAACATTCAACCAGGAGTCTGGAGAGTCATTCAAGGATACCTAGATCAGATTCAAGTCTTACCAGCGAGACTGCCCACACCATGGATTCAACACAGTGCAACTGCTCTGCACTTTCTTCAGAGGCATCACACTGAAATATCAGATGGCTCTAGACACTGCGAGTGAAGGAAACTTCACCACAAGGAATCCTGAAGATGCTGTGAAGCTAATAGACAACCTAGCATCCAGCAACAGCACGAAGAACATTGTAAGAGCAAGATCTGCATCGTTCCTTGGAAAGGAACAGATAAATGAGGTACAAGCTACACTTGACAATGTTCAGAAACTGCTAAGCAAGCAAATCTGCTCAGTGGAGGATGCAGAAGCTGATGAAGAAGATCACTACATAGAAGCAGAAGTCAACTGGATCAGTGGAACCGGATTTCAGAGATCTGGAAACCAAGGAAACAGAAACTTCGCAGGACAGAGAGGAAACTTCAACAGCAACAACCCCAACAACAACAGGATTTATGGAAACTCATCTTACATGAAGCCACCCACACCAACCCCATAAGGAAAGCTAGAAGACATGCTCAGCAAAGTTCTTGAAAGCCAGCAGCAGTTAGAGGTGAACTTCAATGGAAAGATCGACACTGTCTACACCACTTTGAACACAAAGCTTGATGCTTTGAGTACCCATGTGAAGAAACTAGAGACTCAAGTGATTCAGACAGGAGAAGCTGTTAAGAAGCAGGAAGCTTTAGGAAAAGGGACTGGAGAAGAAACAACACGCCACAACGTCAGTGCTATCATAGAGGATGATTTTTGGAGAGTGGTAAAGCAAGAGAAGCTGCAAGAGGGAGACTTCCAGATCGAAAGTTCCATGAGTATTGGCGGCAACCACTGGAATCGACCGATGTCAGGACATCCACATCGATCGATGTACGCCAACACCAATCGATCGATAGACCCAGACAAGCATCGACCGATGGATCTTGAAAAATCCACCAACGAGTGCAACGCCGTGAAGATACTTACTCACGAGGAGTTCGCAGCAAAGCACCCACATCCGCCCAGCCCTTACAACATCGACCGACAGGACAGATGTCCCATCGATCGACCGAATGATAAAGAAATCGATCGACACACTCCAGAAACTGTCGATCGATATTCAGTTATTACACGCCGAGTGCAACTTCCCAAGATAGATGTTCCACGACTTAATGCACTCCGGGAGCAATCTAAGCCTTCCAGAAACCCACCAACCGCCATAATGAAGAAACCCACGGATATTATTGATCCAATGGAGATAGAAAAGGAAAAAGATGGCAGAGTTCTCAGAAAAAGGAAAGAGAAGGTTCCCAAACACCTTAAAAGAGGAGTTAATGAGAAAGAGTTGGCAAGTTTCAGAAAGAGAGTTCTAAGGATACCTACAGAGAACTAAGGAGACAGAAGAATACATCAAAAAGATGTTCAACCAAGTCAGAGAAAGTATGAAGAAGAGGATCAAACTTGAGAAGAAGGGTGATCCAGGAAAGTTTGTTGTTCCTTGCTCAGTACATGGGATCAACTTCCCACGTGCCCTATGTGACACAGGATCTGGAGTTAGCATCTTACCCAAGGTGATAGCAGACCATCTAGGTCTGAAGATAGAGCCTACTGAAGAATCATTCATCTTTGTGGATTGTTCTCAGCAGAACTCTGGAGGAATTGTGAGAAACCTTGAGGTTATCATAGGAGAAGCCCTAATTCCGGTAGATTTCCATGTCTTGGACGTCAAGATAACCCTACCTACTTCTTTGCTACTTGGAAGAGCCTTCCTAGCCACAGTTGGAGCAGTCTGCAACCTTCAGACAAACAAACTGTGCCTAACCCTGATCAATCGTACGGTCTACTATGATGCAGTACGAGTCATCAAGGTCCCTAAGAAGATCCAAGACGGCTCAGACCTTGTAGTTGTTTGCTATTGTGGAGATGAATACGATTCACAAGGCGAATACGAGACAGAGACCACAGAATCGATCGATAGTAGCATTGTCTCATCGATCATCTCTGGTGAACTGACATCGATCGACAGCCACACATGGTCATCGATCGATTCTTTATTCAATCAGATCGAGGAGGAGTTTCCAGAAGGTGATTTCAAAGTAAACATGTGGGAGAACGACTACTACATCCCACCACACGCTGCAAATACTACTCACAATGAGAAGTATACTGATGATTACGAGGAGGAGAGAGCTATAGAGTGTCACAACCTTCCAGAAGATGAAGAACGACTTCTCCACCACAACCTCAGAATCACGACATCGATCGACAGGGCCACATCCCCATCGATCGATACTACTTGCCTCGCATCATTCGACAACACATTCAACAACAAGCGAAACGGAGACTACTCAATCGGGAGCTGGAGAAGCGACTACCAGTACGAGAGCTTCGCGGTCGAGACCGCCACACCAACATACATCACCCAACCCGAAGAAGTCTCATCGATCGACACGGACCAGTACAATCGACCGATAGGCCTGAACAACCATCGACCGATTCAGTACCTGTGCCATCGACCGATACATACATCCAACCATCCCAGGTAACAAATTCAAATGTACTTAATTTTGGTAATCTAATCCCGGATGAGTTTGGTATTTTCAGGGATTCACAAGGCTTTGACACTCAGTGGATGGACGAACACTCCACATATCAAGAGAAGACATTGCAGACGTCCTATAGTTAGCCAACGGATCCCACAACCTATTCCAGAAACAACGCTACGGACCAGACCACCATTATCAGCACCAAGAGGCAGACACAACAACCGAGCCCAAGGAAGCTGTAGATAACCATCTCAACAGAAACGATCCATATTTTCAACGGGAATCGATCGATACAGAGTGTGTCGCATCGATCGATAAGCATCCCGAATTCGGAAAGAGAGCCTTTCGATATGGAGTTCAAAAATTCTTTTGGGAGCAGAGAGATGAGTATGGGGTCTACAGAGACGAGAAAGGGTTTGCTAGAGGAATAGATGGTGACATCATCAGAATTTCTAATGACGACATCAAGAAACTGCTTCAAAGAACTTCAATGGACGAGCGCTCCTACATCTGTCTACCAGAGCACGCTAGTTCATTTACAAAAAGAGAATTGGTGCAAGAAACCTACACCAAAGACGAGATCAACGAGATGTTCACTGGAGAAGAGAATTGGTGCAAGAATCCTACACCAAAGACGAGATCAATGAGATGTTCACTGGTTTACTTGGAGAACGCAAATGGGAAAAGCTCTCCATAGAAAAGAGTTTAGAAGAGGCCACAGACAAGCTTTGCAGTGAGATGAACTGGATGTTCAGTGCAGACCAGGCACTACTCAAGAGGGTTCAACGTCTTGAGCTGGAACTTGAAGATCTTCGCAACGCACAGAACCATAGCCAGAAAAGATCAATATCGATCGACGGAGTAACATCCACATCGATCGATATGAAGCCTACACCATCGACCACTTACTCAAAACATGAGGTTGATGAGTCTCTTGGAGATATCTAGAAAGAATTGAAGAAAGCAGAAGCTCGTCTCAGCAGCAAACTCACCAAAACCTGTGAACCTATCTTCCACAACCTAGCAGATCTAAGCATCTGCACATAAGAGATGAAGAGATCTATCCGCCTTATCAATGAAGCACATGCAGATATGAACCCCGCTGCACCTTGCAATCCTTTTGGAGGATTGACTCGTCTGAAAGCATTTGAGAGGAAAATTGCTGATATACACTTCTTAGTAGACAAAGAAGTGGAGGAACTCGCACTACGAATGGATACTATGCAGCAGGAGGCTGAGAAGTTCCAACGTCAATTTGATTATCAGGCTGCATCGATTGCATCGATCGACGAGCTCAACCTCACATCGATCGATAGGCGATTAACTGAAATCGACGGCCAGATGAAGCTCTTTGCCGAGAAGCTTCACGAGAATCTGCAGAAGCAAAAATCGACCGATGAACAACCGGTTGCATCGATCGATATACGGACTTCAGAGATCTGCACCAGAGCTGATTGGATAAATTAGCTGATGAAGTTTAAACGGCAATAACAAGCGTGGATGATTCACAAGATAGACGTCTAGACCAAACGTATTTCCCACTTATTAACGAGGTTGGAAGCATGGAATCTAGCATAGAAGGGATGCAGAAAGAAATCAAAGCCATTCAGAGGCAGCTTGCGAGCAGGCCTGCACCCTTAGAATCGATCGACAGAGGATCCAGCGCATTGATCGATGGACTTCAACAGCCATCGACCAACATTTCAACAAAGGAATCGATCGATACCAGCTCCATCCATGACAAAATGATCCAACGCCTTGATTCAATGCAAGCGGAGCTCAGTGATCTTTCAGAACATGCCTACAAGAAATTAGGATGGCACGAGTTCAGCATTGAAGGTCATGAAGAATGGATTCAAAGGATCACTGATGAGTTGATTGAGATAAAGAAGAAACGAACCAGAGAATATGAAGCCACAAGAAGCCTATTTGATGCATGGTTCGGCGATAAGAAAGATACAAAGGATACTTGTTTCTCAACAAGTACCTGGACTTCATCTCAGTAGCTCATTCCATCCAAAGTCAAGCTAGATGACTATAATCAAAGGCTGAGTGGGAGGCAACCCACTGTTAGGTAGTTTTTCATTTTATTTTATCTTTAGGATTTTATTTTTCGTATTTATTTTTCTTTGCAGTTACGACTAGACGATTGCCACTGAAATCGACCAACATGACACAGTCGATATCGATCGACATGAACCACACAGAAGCGATCGACGAAGGTGACTCAACATCGATCGATACGCATCACGGTCAGGTATATCGTTCAAACTTTTTTGATATCAGTGTACTTTATTATTGCCTATGCCTTCACTGGACTGGTTATACACTGGGGACAGTGTATGATTTAAGTCTAGGGGGATGATTACTGATGCTGTTTACCTTTTGATTTCATCTAAAAAAATTTTCAAAATGGTTTTTATTGAGTCAAGAAAGGGATAATGATAATTTAAATTGTCACTTTTTATCTAACCAATCTTTTAGGCATCATTCTTAGATTTGTTGATGCAGAATGTGCTATAGATGCTAAAGTTGATCACCTATCAGCTATGACAACACTTTCATTGATTGTCTGGAGGAACCAAAGCTGATTTCCAACCTAACCTGACATTCTTTGCTTGTCTTGGGGCTTGGTATACATGGGATCGGATGCTTCAAACAAGTCTGGAAGGTAAAGCCTTGTGTAGATAATTTTATCACCCTCTCTCTCTCATTTTCAAAATTAGATTTAATTTTATTCAGTCAAAAAAAAAAAAAAATTATGTTAAATTTATGTTCTAGAATTAGTTAGTTACTGATTAGGAAGGAATTTGAACAGGGCTTGGCGGTTACCCCCTTCAAGACTTGATTCATAAGAATTCTATAGGTAAAGGGTTCGAACAGGGCTTGGTGGTTACCCCCTTCAAGACTTGCTTCGCAATGAATCCTAGGATATAGGTCAAAAAGAAGTGAACAGAACTTGGTGGCTGCAACCATTAAGGCTTGATTCATGGAAGCCTGTCCAATCTTGGCCAATGTCTTGCGAATGAAAGCAGACTTGACTAGGAAAGAAATAGTAGAGAGAGAGGATAAGAACTAATTTTTCCCAGCAGGTCCAGATACTTGTTTGAGCAACCTTGCATCATGTGATCGATACTTCCAAGGTAAAGCCTGTACTTTTATTTTTATGTACAGAACTGAAATCAGTAGAGGGGTTAGTCAGACATGATTGCTAAGTTGTTGGCTAGATGATCAAGGTTGTTTAATTAGGATATTGCATAATGTGCTTCTGTGATTGACAGACTCTTAAATGTGGTTTGCAACAAAGTAGAGGTTATGATTCTAAGTTTGAATTTGATTTAGTCCTTGCTTTTCAAAACCTCTTTCAATAAGACTGCCTGTGTGTTTGCTTGAGGACAAGCAAAAGGTTAAGTCTGGGGGAGTTGATATACCATGGATTTTACCCGTTTTTACCCATGATATATGAGTGTTTTTACTACTATTATCTATGTTTTGGAGTCTATTAGGTATGTTTTCAGGTTCAGAAGCATTTTGGAGAAAAGGGATGTTTTAGGTGCCTTTTTAGAGCTTAAAACCCGTGATCAAGACCACAGGTCGACACCAGAGTTACACATCGATCGATGCACACTCTGTGAAATCGATCGACACACATTAGCCGAAGGACGATACATCGAGACAATAATCGATCGATGTACACCCTGTACTATCGATCGATACTGAGGCGGCAGAAAGACAAGTTGGACTTGGCGAACTTGAAGCCCAAGATATCACATTTTACAAGAATGCCCCTGACGAGTTTTTTAACCTAATGAACTCATATTTATATATGCCTAAGTGTTTTGGCAGAGACACACAAGTCATACAAGTTTTCATAAGTTTTTAATAGTTTCTAAGTTCTAAAAGAGTTTCTTCTTCTTCTACTTATTTCTGTTTTCATTACTTTGCAAGTTCTCAATAAAGTTCTATTCAGTTCTTTATCTGTTAACAAAGGTTATAGAATTCTAGATCTAGAGGAGAGATCCAAAGATATTTGTGATTGAGACCTAAGTGTTCACCCTCTAATAGGTCTATGAATTTCTATTATTACCTTGTTGCTATGAACTACTTAGCCATGTCTGAGTAGATTCATTTGTTAGATTTAGGGTTTAAATAGGATATGAGGGATTAGCCCCAACCTATAATTGCTATAGTTGTGATATTTATTGTTAGGATTGTTCACTAATGATTTTTCTAGATTAGCTACCTAGAAAATGAACTTGGATTGCATTGTTTATTACATGCAATACCTGACAACATCCTAAACATGCTATGACCCTCTTGAGATATGCGAAAGCTGATCTAAGATCATGGTGAGCATTGTATCAACTCGCGCATAAAGCTTGCTTAGAGCCGTATCGATCGATACTCCTATAGAGTAATCGATCGACGTAGATAGAGGTGTATCGGTCGATATTCCTATCGAAACATCGCTCGATACCATCGACAGAGTAGCCGACCGCAACACCATTTAGCATCAAAGTAATAGATGGTCTAAATAATGCGAGAGCTGAAGGATTCATTTAATAAGTGTTGAGCTCTGACATATCTTGCAAGCAACTTGTTAGCCTTTATAGTATTTATAATCTTGAATTCCTGAATACCTACCCTGAATCTAACTACTTTTCTTTATTATTTTAAAACCAAATCCTTTCAACTGAGTAATCTTGTCATGTCCCCGATCCTGAGTAGGATCGTCTGGTTGGACCATTGTGCATGGAGACGCACCAGACAGGTCATATGACCTAAAGACAAGTGTGTCATGATCCAAGAACGTGGTTAAGGGAATCAGACAGCTGAGACTTAACCAAAATAGGATGGAGACAAGCTGAAAGGAGTTGGTCGAGTGTTTCTATAGCTGGACGAGGTCTGGGTGAAACTCGATCAGCTAGGTGAAGCTGTGATGTGGTGCATGATCAGAATGGATCATGGGAGAACTAAGTCTAGGTCTGGAAATAGACGAAGGGACTTAGAAGGATTGAATAAGATAAAGATATCAAGCTGTACAAAGTGATTCACAGCTGGGGGATGCGAGCAAGAAGCTCGACCAGCTGGACGGAGCTCACTTGGAGCTCAAGTAGAGTGTGTCAGCTCCCTGAGCTGGATGGACTAGCTCACTCAGCTGGGTCAGCTGGGGATCAGCTCAACTCAGCTTGACTAAGTGTTCGGGTCTCGGACAGTTGGGCCGGGTCCGGACAGTGGCCGGGCCATGCGGGCAACCCATATGTGGCGATGGGCCGGTGGGCTCTCGGGGTTGGGCCAGTGGCTTGGCATTCGGTTTGGGCTTGTATTGGACATGTCCAGGAGTGGTTTTACAAGCCCAGGACGTCCAGATAACTGCCATAGGAGAATGGGTGTGATCTGGACCATTGATGAAATCAATGGCCAGAAATGAAACCGAAGGGATGCAATGGTTAGAAGTAACCATTCCTTCTTCTTTATAAGGCAGGTCAGTCCGTGCCTTTACAGGCACACCAGGCATTCATTCTTCTTCCTAAAACACAAAGAAATCAGAGAAAAACATGGAGATGGTCGGATTCAACAATCCAAGACAGAGATGCAATCAAAGGCAGCAAAGAGGCAGTTTTGGTGGACAATCATGGGGAGGGTTATGAACAACCTTCTGGTATCTTTTGATTGTTGTTTGCCACGCCCTGGGCTTCCTCTACATCCATAGAAGACACGCAAATAGCCTGGAGAGAAGATAGGAGGCCGGATCTAACTTCTAAGGGCTGAGACAGCCTTGAAGGCAGATGTGTGTAGAAAGGCAGTTTCTTGGACACTGAAGGGGGAAGTGATGCACGACCTTTGGGTGGTGTTTGATCATGGATGAACACATCTAAGGCTTCCTCTGTGTCCTGGGAACACACGAAAATGGTCAGAGGAGAAGGGAGAAGGCCAGACTCCACTCCCAAAGGCCAACACAGCCTCAAAGGTGGATGCAGTGCAGAAACTGGTTCCATGGGAGTTCCATGGAATGGAAGAGAGGCACGACCATTGAATGGATCTTATCATTACTGTAAGTATGTGATAAGGGCTTGATGGAGGCATGCTCTGGAGGAGCATGGCCAAACCTAATAAGAGGAGGCACATGATCTAATAAGATCAAGTATAAGGTAACAAATTTGATACTTACTTTCCTGTTTATGTTTATGTCTCTTGTGGTGCTGTTAAGCCAAGGTAAGGCACGCCCCTTCAAGACCATATATTGTGATGTAAACTAAGGATCCAGGACCCTGAGAGGAGAGACGGATCATTGTTGATCTACTTCATCCATGTGGGGTGATAGTTAGATGATGTTCATTGGAAAGTCATCCATGATGGATCACAGTTTGATGTTGAGTTTGATCATGGTATGAACCATGGATCCGACCCAGTGGTGAGACACATGGGGGTCCTAGTATAAGAGGAACCATGTGGAGTGCAAGGTCCAATTCGTTTGGATCCAACAGCAAGCAAAGGAGAGGAGTAAGGCTAGTACTTGTTGGTGTGGACAACAAGTATTGTGCTGGTGTGTTTATACAAGGAAGGCCGTGTGTGATCTGATCATGGGCAAGGATGGACGACCTGATCCCTGGATGGTGGATCAAGGTGTCTTATCTGATTGATCAAAGGATGCACCGGTGGTAAGAGCAACACTAATCAGGTTCAGTGGGACATGGTTCCATGGCCGGTTAGGAAGTGTGAAGACTCATCAGTTCTGAGTCATGTGGGGTGGTTGGTTGATTGACTTAGGATCTGATGGGCTTTGTTAGTCCATGAAAGGACTTGGTTACAGGAGCACAGGCCTGAGACATGGTGGTACTAAACCAGGCCTTGGCGGTTCAGTGGAACTCTCCATGGCCTTGGTTGGGCAACTAGGTCCGGATCTCATAGTTCTGGATGGAATTGATGGGATCCGACCATGGATTCCTCTTAGTGAGGATTTATCATGATTTATCATGTGATTTGATTGGATTTATCAGGCCGGTTTGATGGTGGTCAGTTATGGCCGGTTTAGTCGGATTTGGCCAAATTCTATGTGAATTAGGCCGGTTCTGATCAATCTGATTGTGGATTCCTCTTAGTGGGGAATTATCAGTATTTTTCATGAATTTTAATTAATTTTTAGAGCATGTTTGCTTGAGGTCGTTTTTGCAGCTGAAGACTTCCCGTAGGTACTTAGTCTGTGGGGATGGTTGGCTGAATGACTAAGTACCAAAGGGAAGATTTTATGCAGGTATATGGAGAGTTGGACGAGTGGACAGGGAGCTAGGCAAAGCTACCTCACAGCTTTATCAGCTGGAGGAGAGTAGATGGAACCTCAAGAGAGGTGGTTGAGCTCAGCTAGCTGGGTGAGCTAGCTAAACAGATAAGTCAGCTGGGACAATGAGCTAACAAGCTCCGTGGATGTGGCAAAGGTATGATCTATCAATGTTGCATAGATCTAGATAGAATGGTTAGGTGAATGGAACCTCGGATTTGGTATGACTTGGTCTAGGTTCAGGATCGACCTTGGAGCTAGCTGGGAGTTGTGTTTACTGGCCAGTAGCTGAGGTGATCTGACTAGACAAGTGTTAGATTGGTTTTAGACCAATGGTTGGTAGATAATATTTCGCTGTGCATAAGTTGAAATGATCTAAAGCTAGGAAATGACTAAGGTAGTCTTGAGCTAAGATCTGAGTTAGCCCTTGCCTATGGGCGATGTTTTAAATAAAGGGCAAAATTTTTAGAGGTTCGGTCAGGTATGGACCGAGCGACGTGAGGCATCGACCGCTGGCCTGAGAGGCCAGGATCGAGTCTTACAAATCTTATCCTTACTCAGCAAACCTGCAATTTACTTTAAACCATTTTCAACCTAGCATAGTCATTAAGATTGCATCTTATTTGTACACTAGCTCTCTGTGGATTCGATCCCTAAGTACTACAACTGAACCTGTTATTTGAGAGAGTAAAGTCACTCCTTAGGGTAATTAACTTTGCTTTATAATTTATAATTTTGAGACCTTTATAATTTTGAGACGATAAATTAACTTTGCTTAACTGAGTTTCTAGTTAGTTTCTCTTAATTCAGTCGTGTACAAACGATAGCCTGACCGAAATCGTAATTCAGTTGTATTACAAAACATGATACTAATTACTCAGCCGCAATACAAAACATTCAAAACCGTAACCCAGCTGTAATACAAAATCATGAAAATAATTAACCCAGCCGTTTTACAAAAAATGGTAAACCCTAAACCAGCCGTAATAAATGAATACACTTACGGCATCGGACAAGTTTTCACATTATGTCCACTATGTCCACATCGAGAACATGTGTGTGCTTTCCTAGGACGTTTTGTTTGAAAGTGCAACTTCTAAAGCAGATTTCATCCTACTTTTCTTTGGTCTTCCTGGTTGTTGACGAATATCCGGGGGCAAGCACGGTTGGTTAGCCACGTTTTCTGGAACAGGAAGCGCTCTGTCAACCGGCATAACCGAGTCAGCGTAGGCGCTTATCAAATAACCATTGTTATAGTAAAGACTGCAAAGAGATATACGACAAAAATTCATGTACTCCGCAGCTGCGATTGCGTGTACACATGGTAATATATCGCGTTCGAAACGCTGGCACGTGCACTTTTTCGGTATCAAATTAACAACATGCAAAGACTCGTCAGATGATCCATATTTAACTTCAGTGTGATGATCATCAATCCTTTGTACCGTCAACATTTTGTTGTCACTTACGCGACCCTATTAAAAATGCAGAATTATACAGGCTGAGTTATAATATAACAGGCTGAATAAACAATACTTTAGGCTGATTTATCGTGACTGTCCCGGCTGACTTACCTGTAGTTGTTTCTCCACACCACGCGTAAGCGTGGTTTGCTGCAATCTGGCATCCTCTCTCCATTCAGCAAACCATCTTGTCATCATAACCAGAATCGATTCTAATATTCGAAGAATGTTAAGACCTCTAGCATTCGACAGTGCTCTGTTCATTGATTCAACTATGTTCGTAGTCATCAAATTGTACCTCTCGCCTGGGAAATGAACACGCACCCACAGTCTCACATCAGCTCTTTGGAGATACCCATGGAGTTCACGATTAATCGCTTCAATCTCATCAAATATCGCTTCAAAGTCAGCCACCCTAAAACATCTTGCCGCTTTCTTCACCAGACGAAATGCATCTTTTCCTTTGTACCGTCCCAAAATGTTCTTATATAAATGGTACGTGCAAATTCCCCGAGAAGCAAGCGGATATACACTTCCAATTGCTTTGCCTATTGACCTGTGCCTATCCGAGATGATCGAAACACCCTCGTCGTCAGGAATCAAAAGTTTTAGTTCCGAAAAAAACAATGCCACGAATCATCATTTTCAGTGTCAACCACTGCGAAGGCTATTGGAAAAATCTGAAAGTTACCATCCTGAGCTAGTGCTGTGAGAAGCGTCCCCTTGTATCTACCGTTAAGAAACATACCGTCGACAACCACAACTTTGCGCATGAAAGGAAACCCATTCGCACCAAACGCAAGAAACACATACATGAATCGGCCAAACTCATCGATTTGAAGACGCGTAACTGTACCCGGATTTGCCCTTCTTATCATGTATAAGTAAGAAGGCAAGTTTTCATACCCACTCTCAGGTGTTCCCTCCTCGATTTCCCTTGCAAATCTCAGCGTCCGATGGGATTTCCAATAATCCATCTATCCACATGAAAAAACGATTCTATACATTTCAGTCACAACACATATTTCAAACAGATGCATCGTTCTTATAACAAAGTTCTAATATCAAAGTAACTTAGCCGAGTCGTATAAATAAGTCAGCCGAAACTTAAAAATACCTTAACACAAAACTGCTTAGTTATAGCTATTCCGACACTCGTTGGGCGGACGTCCAGACCAACGTCGCCGAGAAAGTCCTTGTACAAATATCCTAAAATATCCGGTGTTGCTTGTCGACATCGATTAGGACGCTCAGTGACAGAACATGAATGATCCTCATCGTAAATACGAACATAAAATGCCGGGGTTTTCCATTTTGTAGAAGCACGCACTCTACAGATGCATCCGGGAACCCAACACTTAACAATTAATAACGTCGGAGTGGATATCTCCACATCAAAATCGAATCGATCCCTCACTGTAAGAAGTTTCAGTCTTCTCTCCAAGTCGTCTTTATTCTCGTATCGTTGACTAACACAAAGATTTAGCGACGACATCTCCAGCTTTAGAACCTCCGGATTCTCGCTACATCCGCTAGTGGAATAGTTCTGAGTTCTCTGCTTGGAAGGTAGCGTCGGCGAATCCTCTTGTGTTGGAGACTCACCGTTTGAGCTGAAGTTATCATCTTCAGATGACGCACCGTCCGAGTCGTCGAACATATCAAAGCGACTTTCAAATTCATCATCATCTTCGTCTTCTTCAAATACTACATCTTCTCTGCTTTCATTCTGTGTTTCTCCTTCCACTTTACTACAGCAGTCATTCTCATTGTCTTCGCGTTCATCTTCCAAACTGTGGTTTTCGTCTCTTGATTCAACATCTGAAACCTCGACTTCTGAGCTAAAACTGTATAACGTTTTACTCTTCTCTCTAGCTCTGTCATTCCGGTTCATTTCGACATCCATCTTCTCCATAATCTCCACACAAAGACGTAGTTGTTCGCTTTTCTTTAGGCTTAGGAAACCTTGCAACTGTCGATTATTGGAGACGTAAACTGGTGGAGTGCCGTGCGCCATTTTTTTCAAAGATTTATTCGAAAACATGTAGCTAAGCTGAATCTCATGACTTAATTCATTCAATCCGTAATCATCGAGTACACACTTTGAGAATTCTTCATGTGTTGTTTCCTCATCTAAATGGAGAACTCTGCACCCTCTACTGTCGGGGTTGAAAACATATCTGCATTTCTTAATCCACTTTCCAGAAACAATAAAAACCGGATCCATAAGAACTCTAAGAAAGATGAAGAATTCTAGTAATTTTCTCTAACATAAACAGTATATAAAGGAGAGAAAATGAAGAAGAAGATGAACAGACCGATAAACCGAACCGATAAACCGAACCGATAAACCAAACCGAGTTGTAAAATTAGTAAGTTAGTGATGACATGGCAAACCGATTTTGTGACATGGTGGATGACATGGCAAATTGGTTAGTCAGCCGCCAAACGAATAAATAACTTACTCAAACTAAGTAAGCTGTGACGTCTAACGTAAGTCAGCTAAAACGGGGATACTATTCTAGTAATTAATCTTTTGTAAATAATTCAGCCGTAACAAGGACGTAAAACAATAAGTCAGCTGTATTGTCAATTTAAGCAGTCGTCAAAGGTATACTATTCTAGTAATTAATCTTTCGCTAATAAGTCAGCCGTAACTCAGCTGAGTTTCACTTTAATCCAGCTTGTTACGACTGATTAAAAGTAACTCAGCCGTATCAATCTCAAATAACTCAGCCGTTCTAATTTTATTACTCAGCCGGAGAGACATAACTCAGTCGTGTCACAACTATAACTCAGCTAATTTTTTCAAAAATCATAAAATCTATGTATAACTCAGCCGTAACGACTGTAAGTAAGTCAGCCGTTACACCATAACTCAGTCGAATTTCTGTAAATCAGTCTGTACGGTAGACTGAGTTATGTACGTAAGTCAGCTAGTCTTTATTAAGTCAGCCGTATTCTTTAATTCGGCCGTAACATAGTCATAACGCAGCCGTAACAACGAAGGCATCGCTTTACGGCTGAGTTAATGAAAACACAGAACCGAATTCCTATGTGGCGCTGGGTTTTTGCTTATGTGGCATGAAAAAGTAATGGCATTCTCGTAAATTTGTTTTTTCTTATAACGCGAAATAAGGGCACGCTGGGTATAAAAAATAGGGAAAAATATTCTAGTAATAAAAAAAAGTTCTGTAACATTCTAGTCATTTGTCCTAAAATATGTATTAGTTGAGTAAAGTTCCCAAAAAGTTATATGTGCAATAGAATGATGAATCATGAGACTCGTCTGGTTGGCAACCTTTCTCAAACTGACTCATTCCATTGGTTTAGACACGTATTCACAACCTAGATTGTTTTTTTCCAGCTTCACACTCCGAAAAAGAGGGAGAAAAAGAATCAGAGAAGACTATTTGTATTTTCAAATACTTGAATAAAAATTCATATGTTCAGTGATCGATACTTCTAAGATAAAGAATACACATTTATTGTAGAAATGAGATCAGTAAAAGAACATGTCAGTCGTCAACAGTTGAGCTGTGGACTAGATGGTATGGCTACTAAGCTAAGGCTAAATACATGGAAGTGCCTCTAAAATTAGCACTGATCTGATGTGACTTGCAACATTGCAAAGGTGATGATAGTATTTTTGAAGATATGTGAATCCTTGCGTTTTCAAACCCCTTTCACATGACTATTATATGTTTTGCTTGACGGCAAGGAAATGATAAATAAGGAGAATTAATATAGTATGGATTTAATTGGTTTTAGCCATAGTATACATTCTATTTAGAGTATATTATATGCTTTTGTAGTCTATTTTAGACTCTTTTCAAATCTAGGTGTGTTTAGGAGCAATGTGGGGATTATGGAGCCAATTAAAACATAAGGATGAGGAAACTCTTAGCTATTCAAGAAATTAGAAGTCAGATCCGAGATTTATAAGTAGTGTCTATCAACACCTCTTCCTTGGTGTCGCTCGACACCGAAGCGAGTAGTCGGACCGACTCTATTTCAAGATAAAATCGGGCTCAGAAGTCTCAACATATTACAAAATTGTCCTGGCCGACTTTATACATAATAAATATAGGTTTTAAGCCATTGTTTACGAAAAGACATATTTTGCATTCATTATTAAACGCTGTATAGTTTTGTAGAGAATATCAAAGACTCCTTCGGAGATTTGTATCGGAACTCTAGTATTTCTTACTCTATCTATTTAATTCAATTCAATCAGTTTATCTCTATGTATTGCTTTAATATGTATGAGTAGTTACCTTGTTAGATTTTGGGTTTTTCTATGGTTTTGATGAACTTGAAAAATATAGAACTTTTACGGTGTTGAGGTTAAAAACGACAACCTTAAAATCAACGTCCAAATTGCCATTCTATTCTTTTGGAAAACATTTCAAAATAATTTCGAAAGGATCTTAAGGAACAAGCTTCTGAAAAATAAGAAGTATACAAGACCATCAGAAACGCCGACCATTCCTCCTACCGCTCTAGGCCGGGGAAGCCGACTACCTCTCCTCCTCGCCTTAGGGCGGGGACGACCCGTGCACAAACCTCCCCGCCCTAGGGCGGGCAGGAACCATGCATAAACCTCTCCGCAATAGGGCAGGCACGATCCAGGAACGGACCTCCCCGCCCTAAGGCGAGCACGATCCTTGGTCGATCCTCCCCTGCCTAGGGCAGGCACGATCTGTGGTCGGTTCTCCCCGCCCTAGGGCAGGCACGATCCAGTCGATCCTCCCTGCCTTAGGGCACGCACGATCCAGTCGATCATCCCCTCCCCGCCCTAAGGCGGTGTTGCGGTCACCCAAGTTGAGGTTCCCTTGGTGCGTAAAGTTCGGACTACAAGAGGTGGGGCTCGTGTCATAAGAGAGGGTTTTACTCAAGCTGTCTAGGAGGTCATGTATCAAAACTTAACCGGTCAAGAGATGAACCAAGATCCAGCCGGGCCAATCAAGATTGAATATCAAGCCAGTTCAATCCACTTCTCAACATTCGGCCAAGATCAAACTGGACTTACCATATTGACCATCCAAGCCAATCAATCAAGCTGCACCGGTTTTCTCAATCAGGCCGAGGTTTAATTTAATTAAAACCGGTTCTGACCAGGTAAGATTTCCATATGATTTCTAACCAGTTTCTTGTTTTTGATTTGTGTCTTTAATTTTAATTTGGGCAATAAATATTATGGGCTATGTTAGCCAATGTCGATTTCAGTGTCAGGCCTTGTTTAGCCTTGCTTTTTAGAGTCCAAGAGTGTCTTATGTCGTTTTGCTTCATGTCCCCTAGAAGGGGACGATATATAAGTCCCACAGTTGTTTCTTTACCTTTGAATTAATATATGAGTCTGTTTGCTCCCCAGCAAAAACCTTAAGCCTTTCATCGTTTGTGTGAAGCAGCCGTGAGAGCAACCTTTGTCTTATCAAGTTTCAGATCCAAGAAGCTTGTGGCGACCATCGATCCATCTTCCTTCCATCGTCCATCCACTGTTCTTGTTGAGAGAGATACACATCCAGCAACAAGGATCCATCTTCTATCGATTTATCCTTCACTTTGTTTTTTTTGTTTCAATATCGAATATCATATTTCATCCATACGATCATCCGTTCATCATTTTTAGATTAAGCATATTTGATTCTTTTAAAACTCATAAAAACTTATAAAAATGGCATTCTTTTTTTTTCTGGTTCTTAATCGTTTCTAAACCATCATCTGACCACTCGCCCACGCCAACTCGTTGTTGGATCCAGAACCTCAGTCGAACCCTCGAATCGACCAGTCATGTGCCCGTAACAGGCGTGCACAAACCTCGGTCAATCCTTCCCACCCTAGGTCGGGAACGATCTGTGGTCGATCCTCCCAGCCCAAGGGCGGACACGATCTTCGGACGATCCTCCCCGCCCTAGGGCGGGCACGATCCGAGATCAGTCCTCCCTGCCCTAGGGCGGGCACGATCCGGGATCACTCTTCTCCGCCTTAGGGCGGGCACGGTATTAGCTTTCGTAGTCTTGATCAAATAGATCCTTGTTTTGTCTTGATTGTATTAAACGTTGAAGTTTTAACATAAAACCCGCACAGACTCGTCTTTTGTAAAAGTTCAAAATTAATCGTAGAGAACGGTAACAATTGACTTAACACCATTGTTATCACGACCATATGATTAATTTCCATTGAATTAGGAAACTAACAATACGAGAAATTTCCCGCATCGTACCAAAGGTGATTTCTCCGAAAGAAATCATAAAAACGCTTGTGTCGAAAAACATCCCAAAAAGGTCCAAAACGCGGCAATAGCCCATTTGCAACTCTAGACGAGAATGAGCCCAACTACTATGATGACTTACTCAATTCTCGCAGAAGATAAATGGTAAAGAAGATAAAATGTCAAGTTTCTAGGATAATCATGAAAATCGAAAAAAATAAGGAAGATTTCCACAAAGGGATAGACTCGAATCAGGGGCAGAAATGGAAAGACGAGTGACCTTAGAGGCATATAAAAAGAGAGCCAAGACAAAGCGGCAAGGGATCAGAAAATTTTAGACCTTAGAGAATTTCTGTTAGCTTTAGGAGAACGTAGAACTTAGGTGGCTAGACTAGCGCGTTCACACTTAGAACGTTTCTCCGCTCTGTTCTGTGATTCTCATTGTTAACAATTCTATTCATCCTATTTTGGTGAAACACTGTAACTCTATTCATCTTAATCAATATAACGCCTTTGTGCAATTCTCAATCGATATTTTGTTATCTCTCTCTTTTTCGTATTGATGTGTTTTCACAGATAATCGATAGTGCAAATTTCGGTTCCCACATAGGGTGATTTAATTGGATCCTTCATATAATTGATCTTACTTCATATGCGAGAGCTGGTTTAATTAACTTAGTGAACATATCGATCTGAGTGTCAATGCTTGTCTAAAGATGTATCGATCGACACTTCGTAGTAACGATCAACACTCTTCCTAATTCGCATTCGAGAGCTAAAATATAGGATTTAGACATCTGATTATTCTCGCAGAGAGAGCCTTGATATCTTTCTTATTGAATTCGATTTCTAGGACAGTACCTATCACACCATTAGCATCGATAAGTTACTCTAATTGCCTGCATGAAACTCTAAGTCTAGCTTATTTTTCATATTATCTTACAACTGAGTTATTGCTTTTAATTATTGTTTTCTTATTACTTGCCTAGCTTAGTCTTAATACCTATAGTCTATTATGTGCCACATTTTATGTGGATTCAATTCCTAAGTGCTGCAATTAATCTCTTATTTGAAAGGGAGTTGGCTGGGTAGTTTGAGCTACATCAAGCTGTAAATGAAAGGATCATTGATGTGTCAAACTATGATATGGCAGAGATTCTCGAAATGGCTGAAAGTGTAGGAAGTCACTATCTGAGCTTGCTGCAGTATGAAAGACTCTTCCAGAGGAACAACAACACCACAAGAAACCATGTTGACCCTTACTATCAGGCTGAATCGGCAGAAGCTAGAAGAGATGAGGTTGAAGTCATGATAGACCAGCTTGTCATAGCCCATGAAAAATGGTGGATGGTTTTTGTAGAAATCTGGATACAACCTATAATCAGTTGGACAACAACATCAGATGGGTTAGTGGATGTCTGGGAAGATCTGAGGTTGGTAATTTTTCATTGTCATTTTTCCTCTTGTCCCAGACATCCACTAACCCATCTGATGTTGTTGTCCAACTTATTATAGGTTGTATCCAGATTTCTACAAAAATCATCTATCAATCTGCTTAGGTAATGAAAACGAAAAATTAGGTAAGGGTCAACATGGTTTCTTGTGGTGTTTTTTGTACAAAAATCCAAAAAGTCAATCTAAAGACTACAAAAAATAACTAAGTGCGAGGGAACCCACTATTAGGTAATTTTTCGTTGTCATTTTCTTACTAAAAGATCTGAGGTTCACGAGTTGAGGACCAGCATCGATCAACGCTGGCTAGCATCGATTGACAATGTACTACAGAGCGTTGACCGACACTTCACTGCATCGTTCGAACCTCATCACAAGAAGCAAGTATATTCGCGATTCCCTGTTAAATGTTTACAATTTTAATTTATTTCTTTTGCTAATCTTGGGCTGAAGAACACTGGGGACAGTGTTGTTTAAAGTTTGGGGACAGCGTTGTTTAAATCTGGGGGAGGTGTCTACTGACATTGTGTTTTGTACTGAGTGTTAGGAGGATGTTTTTTTGAGTCAAAATCGAGTCAGGTGGGGATGATAAACTTTTTCTTGGAACCAACTACCTAACCACTGTCTAGCACCATTCCTTGATTTTCTGACTGTAGGATGTACTTATGGAAACACCAAAGTTGATCGACTTGTTAGTAACATACACGCTTGCTGAGAATGTCTTAAGAAACCAAAGCTGACCTCCAACCTTAATCTACACAATCACTTGTCTTGGGGCTTGGTATACATTGGACCAGTTTCCTTCTCTGGGGTCTGGAAGGTATAAGTTTATGTGTTTCTGGTTCTCCTCTCTTCGGCATCTAGAAAAAAAAAGAAAAGAAAAGATTGACATGATTTCATGAGATGCAGAGGAGTAGGAAAATTTCATATAACCCCACGATTTTAGTTCAAAGGGATGATCACACATAACTGGAAGCGAGGGGTAGGAACATTTCCTAGACTCCACCATTATTCGTCTACATTTTGCAGTGATTGAAAAAAGAGAAGAAAATAAAGTTTTTAAAAAAATAAGAGAAAAAAAGATTAAGAGAAGACAAAAAAGAGAGGAAAAGAACTAGAGAAGACTGCTTGTTTGTTCAGATACCTACTGGGTTAAGAGTCCATGTGTCCAGTTATCTGATACTCCCAGAATAAAGCGTACACATTGCTGCAGAAATGAGGTCAGTAGAGGGGTATGTAAGATGGTGTCTAGTGAGTTGTGGGATGGATGGTCATGTTGCTAAGCTAAGGCAAAATTACTGAAGTTCCTCTAAAGTTGGCGCTGATCTGATGGTAGTAATTCTAAAAAGCTGGTGATTCCCTGCGTTTTAAAATGTCTTGCACAAGTTTGTTCTATGTTTTGCTTCAGGGCAAGCAAAGATTAAGTCTGGAGAGTTGATATACCATGGATTTTACCACTTTTATGACATGGTATGTTTTTGGAGTCTTTTGGAGAATATTGAGCAAAATGGAGCTAACAGTGAAGAAACCACATAGATGTGCAGATGTTAGAGTCGGGATATGAGGTGAATGTCGATCGACGCCTCCTAGGGGTCGATCGACGGTGATGCAGATTGGTGAGGGTGGCTTGATTTTCAGGAATTGCGCTTTCGCCCAGAATGTTCCTTATTTGCAAAGATGCCTATGGACGTATTTAACCTATATTAGTTTCTTTCCTGTATTTCTTACCCTCATACTTTTTATGCAATCATTCAATATTTTGATATGTCTTGCATGATCATGTTTGAGTAATTCACTTATTAGATTTAGGGCCTTCTACGGTTTTGATGAACTTGTGATTGATATAACTGTTAGGGTAATCAAAATTTTTCCTTCCCCAATATTAATCTTACTGCTTATTCTTAGAGTAATTAACTAGGAACTTCATCCTAGGATAATTGAAAGAAAACGAGAGTGTGTCTAATATCCTGAACTGAATCACGCTGAGCTAGGTTGTTAGACACAACGAGAGTTGGCCTAAAGAACTTAGTGAACATTTCGAATTGAATTATTAATTATTGTCTAGAGAAATTGGTCGCGCAATGAGAGTTGGCCTTCGAAGATTTACATAAACAGAGTTTATCGCAGCGAGAGTTGGATAACTAATATTTGAATTCGAGTTCTAGGAATGAACTTAATAAACCTATAGAAACTATTTATCTGAGTTTTGATTGTTTGTTTGATATCCTTAGATCAACCGATTTTTCCATCTTTCTATAAACCGATTCTATTTTTTTTATTTACCACTTTTTATTTTTGTTCTAGCTTTACCAATAACTGATTGTCTATTGAGTGATCCCATCTTCTTCTGGAATTTATTCCCTAGTACTATATCGATCTCTTATTTGAGAGAGTGATCTTGGGATAATTTAAGCATATCATCTTTGAATGATTAGATATGCTTAAATAAGAAAACACTATGCCGATTTTGGCAAAAACCTAATCCTATTCTGACTATGAAATCAATTTCTAATAGGTTTACACTTTCCCAATCCTAATTTCACTTGGTCTACTACTTGAAGTTGTAAACTGAATGGCTAAACCATGTTATTGGCTTTCTTGCAAACCTGCAAATGGTGTTGTTCTCCTCTTCATTCATAAGTTGGATCGAAGATCCTATGCCCTTCTTGATGGCTTTAGCTCGTAATCTAATTAGAGGCCCAAGTGAGAAAACAAGTCAATTTATCAATTTGGTTGATGGTGCATTCATGGGTCGCAAAGGCTTCACCTCATCCATCTTTTTTCATGGTATCGGTCCAATGATTTTTGACTCTACTGCTGTGTTCCTTCTCCCATTTGATTGGTGAAGTAACCTTCTTTTCTCATTTCCAAGATCATGTCAATCAAAACAGACATGAATAAAGAATACGATAGGATAGAATGATAATTCATTCGAGCAGTAATGCAAAAAATGAGATATTCTGAAATCTTAATTGATTGAATTATGAGATGCATTACCTCAGTAAGCTACAAGATTCTTATGAATGGTTAGTCAAGAGGCAATATTGTACAACATAAGGGATTGTGCAAAGGAGATCCTTGGTTTCTTTCACCTTCATTCTATGTACGCAGGCACTCGTAAGCCTTCTTAATCATGCGGAGAATAAAGGGAAGATAACGGGGTTGTGCGCATCACGCACTTGCCCTCCGATTTCAAACCTAAATTTTGCTGATGATAGCTTTCTCTTGTGTACGGCAGAGCCTCGTGAATGTGAAGAAGAATTGAAAGCAGTAAGGATATATGGAAAATCTTTGGGCCAATGTATCAACTTCGATAATTTATCTCTACTCTTTGGTAAGAGAGTCGCAGGAAACATAAAGAAAACGATAAAATATTTTTGGGATCAAAATCGGTCACGACAGAGTCAACGTCAGAAAACTTCCCGGAAAAAAGTCCTCTTTGAAAAATAGAGAGACAAAAAGAGCGCGAGAAACCTAAATAGAGTTTCGAATCAATTCCGAAAAGGAATTAGACGATAAGTCCTCGAGAAAGGTTACTCTAGGTCTCGAACAATAGAATCCTTAACAAAACAACGCAAGGCACGAACGTCCGAGCGCATCGTCCAACTCGCCGAACGGGCGAGTTGGAAAGCAAGCACTGGCAAACTCACCAAACGGGCGAGTTGGACCACGCACGATGGCCAACTCGCCCGCTCAGTGAGTTGGACCATACAAGATGGCCAACTCGCCCGCTCGGCGAGTTGGACCACACAAGATGGCCAACTCGCCCGTTCCGCGAGTTAGACCACACAAGATGGCCAACTTACCCGTTTGGCGAGTTGGACCACACATGATGGCCAACTTGTTCGTTCGGCGAGTTGGACCACGAGCAATGGACAACCCACCCGTTCGGCGAGTTGGATTAACCAATCTGTCTTCTTCACGTCTTTGCAAGCTCTCTTCTTCGAGGATGGATCGAACATACTCTTGTTTTCTCTCGATCGAAGTCATCATCTGAACATTACGATAACTCGTTTTCTCGGAGAAAACTTGAATCAATCGTATAAAACATCAATGGTTAACTAAACACCATGAACTGCCTACAATATACTAGAAATTCAAATCTTCTTCAGAAACGACGTCATTTCGTAAAGGGCTCTTTCGATAAATCGTAAAAATGCTTAAGTCAGAAAAACTGCCCAAAAGGGTCCAGGACGCGGCTAAAAAGCCCACTCACGATTTTATACGAAATCAATCCCAAAAATTATGACAGTTTATCTTTTATTTCGTAGGCGAGGATAAATGTTAAATTCGGAGGATAAATGTGAAGTTTCCAAAGATAAACATGAAGATCGGGAGAAAATAGAATATTTCTGCGATGCAATAAACTCGACCAAGGGTCGAAAACAAAGGAGCAAACCGCCTTAAGGAGAAGTATATAAGGACGTCGAGGTGGAAGATGGAGACACAACCTTTTCTACACACACATAGAAAATTTAGAAATTTAGAAACTTTCCGTTTTTTGTTAGCGAGCTGCGACTCAACTAGGTTTCCACTGTCTTTGGTCGATAGATCTAGGGAATCGCCGACAGCTCCTTTGGCAAGGCTTACACCTATTGTTCACGCTCAAACATTGATTCAGAAATAAGATCATCTTTTGCTCTCTTAGGTCTTTTCATTATATTACTTATCGTTTTCGTATTCTGATCACACATGCTGAAGACCATCGTGACGCGTGCCGCCTGCGCCAGGCCGGCCCGCGCGACGCGTGCCGCCGGCGCCAGGCCGTCTTGCCGTCCGTGGGTTTTCCGTTGTTCGATCTTTCCCCCGTTAGTCGTCCGTGCGGGAAATCTTTGAGTTTGGAAGGATCTTTAGCCGTGGATTTCGAGATAACCGTTTTTGACCCCAACAGTTAGCCCCCCAACTCGTAAGATCGGAGACAATTTTGCGGGCGAGTGATTCGAATTTTTTTGAAAATCGAAATTTTCGTCTAAGGATTCTTCCGCAGGAAACCTGCTTCATCACCCCCCTTTTCTTATAAGTAGCCAGCCTTCCCTTCTCATTCTTCACATCTTTTCAAATTCTCTCTTCTTCTCTCTCAAGAAAGAAAATGTCTTCATCCCAAGTTGAAAAGAATGATTCTGATGTTGAGATGGGTGAGGCTGGCCAAGCTCCGTCGGTTCCGGCCAGCCAAGCTCCGGCTGTTCAGGCCGTTCAGGAGGCTACTCCATCCCTCATTGATGGGTTTGATTCTTTCAAGGCTAAGCTATCCGGCGTAGTGCTGCGAAGGCTCAAAGGCGAGGACTGAGGCGCCCGATGTTCCTTCCGGCTCCAACTCCTTTGCTGTTTCTCCGATCTCTTTGCCTGCTCCTTGGCCCCTTCGCCTGTTCCTCCGGTTCCCAGCCCGAAGTCCCATCCGATGCCCTCCCGTCTGCGGAAGGGGCTATTGTTCCCGAACAGACTATTGATGTTCAGGTCCATCCATCGGGTTCTTTGACCGCTCCGATCGTGATCTCGGAAGAGGATGCGATAGAATCTACACCTCTTCCCGGCGAAGAGGAACTTGTCTTGGGACTGCCAGCGGCTGGTGCCGCGCTGCCCAAGGGAAGGGCAAGGGCTGGTGCGGCGTCCGGAGCAAAAAAGAAGCGGGGTGCGAAGAGCGAGGAGAGCGAACTCTCAGAGCCGTTGGCGCGTCATCGTTCCAAGGTTGGATTTTAATCTGTCCGCAATTCTTGTATTGCTTTCTTTTTTTTTACGAGGATACTTACTCCTTCTTTGCGGACAGTTTGTGTCGCTGATTGATGGAATGCTTGGCGAGTGCGTCGGAAGCAATTCGCCTATCGAAGGATTTGGAGTCGTCGCAGGAAGCGCTGAAGCGTACTAAGGCCGCATTGCAGACTGTCGAGGACACCCATGCCGCCCAGACGTCCCAGCTTGAGGTTCGTATCAGTGATCTTGGCGTGACCTCGGGAACACCGCGAGTTCGTTACTCAAGGTGAAGAAGGAGAAGAGGAAAATCCTCGGAAGTCCGCCGTCTTGGGAAGATCCAGACTCATGAGGAGATGAACGCCCGTAGATCCTCGGAGGTTGTCGATGCTCGCAACGACTTTTTTGGTCGTCTGACGAGGATGGCCATCCTGTTGGAGTCCTTGATAGCCATCCGCAAGAGGACCTGGATTTAGCGGGATCGAGGGAGTTTGGCGAGCTCGAGTTGCCGAGGTAATGAGGCCCGTCTTTGGACTTGGAGGAAGCCAGACTATCGTCCCGCAAAGGAGAGTGGGCGACCGAAGGAGATTCGATTCGATCCTTGCTGGCCTGCAAGCCGAATGCACCCTTGCGTCGACCTCAAAGACTCAGAAGATCAGGGCGCCGGGAGAAGATTGCGAGGCTGGCGTGGGCGAAGGCGGGTAGTGGCGATGCGACCGAGGGAGGCGACGGCGAGGCTATCCTATCGCGAGTGAGGATGAAGGTGGCGCTCCGAGTGCCTAGGTTTATCAATCCCTTCTGGGATTTCATTTTATGTGTTTGGCCGTTAAGAGGGCATGATGTATTTACGGGACTGGCCGTTGGTGGCGAATCCCTGCCCTTTTGGGGTTTTGTTTGAACTTTGCGGTCTCAATCTATGAAGCGTTTTCGATTATTTATGAACTTCGGTTTTGAAGTATGAGAAAGAGGTGTGAGTTGTCGTCTCATTCCTAGTTCCCGATGATCACCGTACCTATTGTTTGCATAAAGCGAGATTTTCCGCGGTTTGATTCTGTGAGAGGTTCGTGAAACAAACAGGCTTAAGTGAAGAGACAATTTTTGGATCTCGTATACCATACTATGTCTGTGAGATGTCAAGATCCAGCGTGGCTGGGTTTAGGGCAAGACCTAGGTTTACTCTCGGACTGAGGCTTTGCGATGACAAATCGGCTTCGTTTTGCCTGTTTGCGATTTTAACCTGACTCGTACCGTTTAAAATCCGCGAATTGTTGTCGGCTTATATGATTTTTTGGGCGTGAGTCGAGCTACTTCCTTTACGAAGAGCTAGACCAAAATTTTGGATTTCTTGTATAGCGCGCTATGTTTATCCTTGTCGGATGTAAGAGAGCATACCCCTTGAAGGGCGGCTATTTGTCTGTTTAGGACGTTAGAGTTCGTTTGTTGTGATCAGCAACAACGAAATGATACCGTTTTGAGGTGCGTTTGTATGTTCAGAGACGAAGATTTCGTCTGCAATGTTTTGCGGAAAAGAATGTCCTTCAAGCGTTAGCGACGTCTCGCAGTGCTGAAGGTCGATTTTTCCTTATGCCGCATCTCGTGTTGAAACGCTTGCGGGCTTTTGGGGATGTTTTTGCGAATGTTCGCAGCCGGAAAACTGTTGTCTCCGTTTTGGACGGAGGACCAAGGGGTCGCGTAAATTCGACCCAGGGAGAAACGTCTACATTCATGTTGCTTTGTGAAGTGTTGGCCCTCCGGGATTTGGCTTTTGGATGTAATAATCGCTTAGTGGATACTAGATCCGTTGTTGTGGCTGTTTCGGCTGATTTGAAAAAGTCGTGAGAAAGTTTCGAAAATTTTAGAGTCTTCGAAATTTGTGAGAGTATCACAGTATCGTTACTCCCCTTTTTAATTGGGGGGATAGCTGAATCCGCCGGTTGGCGGGTTGCCTACGTACCCTTGCCTAGGGATCAAGCCATCTCGTAGTTTTTTTGTACCACGTTTTATTGTTTAGTGGTAGTATTTTTTGAGGTGCATCGCATTCCAAGTTCTCGGGATTTTGACGTCTTGCATGTTTGCGATTTGGTATGAACCTGGTCGGACTACTTTTATGACTTTGTACGGTCCTTCCCAGTTTGCTTCCAGTTTTCCTGCGTTTCGTTCGGCACTGTTTTGGAAGACTTTGCGTAAGACTAAATTGCCTTCTTTGAACCTGCGATGGCGTACGTTTGAGTTGTAGTACCTTGCGGCAGCGTGCTGGTAATTCTAGATTCAAATGAGTGCCTGGTCGCGGCGTTCATTGATGAGGTCGAGATTGTCCAGCATCATAGCTTTGTTTAAATCCTCTCTTTCGGGGAGGAATCTTCTCCGCACTCCGGGGAATTCTACTTCCGCGGGGATCATGCATTCCGTTCCGTAAACGAGGGCGAATGGAGTTTCACCCGTAGCCCGTCTTGGGGTTGTACGATGCGACCAAAGAACTCCTTCGAGCTCCTCTGCCCATCGCCCCTTCTTGGCGTCTAGGCGTTTCTTGAGTCCGTCAAGGACGATCTTGTTGATGGTTTCTGTCTGTCCGTTGCATTGCGGATATCTGGGAGTTGACTTCGTAAGTCGTATTTTCCATTTTTCGCAGAATGCTTCGAATCGAGCAGAGATAAATTGAGATCTGTTATATGTTACGATTTCGTATGGGACCCCATGTCTAGTTATGATATGTTTCCAGACGAAGTTATCGACTTGTGTGTCTTTGATACTTGCGTAGGATTCTGCTTCTACCCATTTGGAAAAGAAATCCGTGAGGACTAGGAGGAAGCGTTTTTGTTTTGATGGGTGCATAGGTCCGACAATGTCCATGGACCATCGCATGAAAGGATAGGGGGACGAGATTGAAGAGAGGATTTCCGCGGGTTGATGGATTGTTGGAGCATGCCTTTGGCATTTCTCGCACTTCCGGGCGAATTTCTCGCAGTCTTTTACCATGGTTGGCCAATAATAACCGTGGCGTTTGATTTTGACTGCGAGAGATCTTCCGCCAGAATGATTTCCGCATGATCCAGAATGGACTTCTTCCATGATTCTTCTTGCCCTTTCTCCTTCTGGGCATGTCATGAGAGGACCAGAGAAACACCACTTATAAATTTCTCCCTCTATCGTGACGTACCATGTGGCAGGTTTTACTTCTGAGCCGCCCATTTTTGGGGGTAAGATTCCATTCACGATATAGGCTCGGATTGGTTCTAACCAAGGGATGTCGCAGCCGTACTCGGTTGGGTCCACATCCGCTTCCGGTTGATCCTCGACTTCTTCCGCATCTTCAATCTCTTCCCGGATTAGATTGACGACCACTGGTGGTCCGATGCTTGGATATTCGATGAATTCAGCCGGGATTATCCTTTGGAGCCCTGGATCTGAGCTTGAGGCGAGGGCAGCCAAGGCGTCGGCCTGGACGTTTTCGGCGAGGAATTCTGGTCAGAGGCGAACTGGTGAAACTTCTGAGCCAGTTCTTGGGCGAATTTAGATCTGGCCATCCATCGCGCCTGCTTCGTATTCTGCCTCATTGTTTGAAGCATGAAAAGCCAATCGAAAGATTGTTCTAGGATTTCCCGTTAGGGAGGTGAGTCGTATTCGATTCGGATCCTTGTTTGGGCGAAGACCGTCGGCGTGGAGGACCCAAGTTGAGTTTGGTTCCTCGTTAGTCATGCCTCTAGTGGGTAACTCTACCAAGAAATCCGCAAGTACTTGGGACTTTGCACATGTCCTTGGGCGATTCGACGTCGTATTCAATCAGTTCGATTGCCCATTTTTGCGAGCCTCCCAGATTGGCTCGGACTATGCAGGATTATCCGCAGTGGGAACGTGGTGAGAACCACTATAGTATGAGACTGGAAATATGGTCTTAGTTTTCTGGCCGAGGTTATGACGGCGAATGCTAATTTTTCCATTAGCGGGTATCGAGTTTCCGCATCCAGTAATGTCTTGCTTACGTAAAAGATTGGCTTTTGTTCGCCGCGTTCCTCTCGTATCAGGACGCCACTGACTGCTGTCGCGGAAACTGCGATATAGAGGAAAAGGGGTTCACCTTCCACCGGTTTTGCAAGGACTGGTGGAGTGGCCAGGTAATGTTTGAACTGTTGGAAAGCTTTTTCACATTGCTCCAACCATTCGAACTTCTTGTTTCCCTTCAATGTTTCGTAAAACGGTAGGCCCTTATCCGTAGAGCGCGAGATGAAACGGTTCAAAGCGACTCTTCGGTTAGCCTCTGGACTTCGCTTGGTTCTCGGGAGGCCATCTCTATCAGTGCGTCGATTTGTTTAGGGTTGGCCTCGATTCCGCGATACGTTACGAGGTCTCCGAGGAATTCTCCCAATGCCACCGCGAACCTACATTTCGCCGGGTTGAGTTTCATGTTATGCTGGTTGAGTCGTGCAAAACATTCCTATAGGTGGGCTACATGATCGTGTTCGTCAAGAGATTTTACGAGCATATCATCGATGTATACCTCCATAGTTTTTCGAGTTGCTCAGCAAACATTCTGTTGACGAAGTCGCTGATACGTTGCACCAGCGTTTTAAGACCGAAGGCATTACCTTATAGCAATACGTTCGCGGTCTGTGATGAGCGCAGTTTTTCGCGATCGTCAGGATTCATCATGATCTGATTGTAACCGGAAAAGCGTCCAAGAATGACAGAAGCTTGTTTCCAGCGGTTGCCGACCAATCGGTCGATGTGCGGAGCGGAAGCAGTCCTTCGGACAGGCTTTATTCAGATCCGTGAAATCGACACAGACTCGCCACTTGCCGTTCTTCTTTTACCACGGGGTTGGCAAGCCAATCCGGATACCTAACTTCTGTTATCGACCCTACTTTGAGGAGTCTTTCGACTTCCTCGTTGACTCGGTGCACGCTCAGGTCCCAGCTTTCGTCTCTTTTGTTTTACGGGTTTGTGAGTTGGGTCGATGTTAAGTTCGTGACATGTTACGCTGATGTCGATTCGGCATATCCTCCGCAGCCCGCGTACTGAGGTTCTTTTGAGGCATCGATGAGCTCTGCTTTTATTGGTTCGCGGAGGTTAGCTCGATTTGGCACCGTTCGGAAGGAATCGTCGAGGCAAATTGAGACCACCGGTTCGCAGGTTGGTTCACGCTTCCCTTCCAGGGCCTCAGCTCTCTGGGACTGCCAGAAGGTTTCTGGCGAGTCGTGAATCGTTGCTTTTCCGAGAGGTCTCGATTTGAATTTTTCCGTTTTAGTTGAGGCGAGGTAGATCTGCGCTGCTCCGTGACTACCATGTATTTTTCGACCCGAAGTCGGAACTTGAGGCATAGGTGGAATGTTGATGGGATCGCTCTCATTGAGTTTAGCCAGGGATTTCCAATTATCGCGTTGTACGACGTTGGACCATCGATCACCAGGAATTCCGTGTTTTTTGCGACGCTCCCGGCTCTGACTAGGAGGTTAGTCGAGAGGGTCATAATTTCTCGAGAGTCCGAATACTGGGCTTGGGTCGTCTGTAAGGATGCTTAGATCGGCGCCATCCTCTCGAGGGTGCTTTTATAGATAATATTAGCCGAGCATCCGGTGTCGACTAATACCCTTGCTACGTCAATATCCTGGATCGTGAGTTCTATTACGAGGAGATTGTTGTGAGGTTTGGCCATACTGGCCGTTGCTCGATCCTCGAAAGATACGATGTTGCGGGCTGATGAAGAAGCCATACTGAATTTCGATCGATTGGTGGTTTCGGGTTAGAGAATCCCCCTCCTTCTAGCGCAAAACTGTGGGAACCGAAATTCACACCGTCAATTTCCGATAAATAAGATTGCGGAGGAAAGCCTAGTAAACCCGACTTTCCTTGAAGGTCCGGATTCTCTGCATTGCAACACGAAATCGAGAAAGTTCAATAGATAAAAATAAGAGTTGAAATATTTGCCCGGCGCTTTTATTAAATGAAAGCTACGAGTACAAGGTTTTTCCGAAAGACAGAGAGAGTTGCGATTAAAGAAAAAATATAGAGTCGCAGGCAGCCAAACGTCCTAAGCCTTGCCCGCTAGTCTAACCACCTAAGCCCTAATTCTTCTAAGCTAGCAGAATGCTCGAGTCTAATTTTCGATCCTCTTCTCCTCTGCTCTTGCTCTCCTATATATCCACCCAAGGTCGGTTTGCCTTAGGATGATGGACCTCGCTTTGGGCCCAAGCTTATCTCTTAAGGAAATATTCCATTTTCGTCGGTCTTCGTAATTATCCTCGAAGTTTTCCGCTATTTTTCGGTGACTTGATGTTTATCCGATGTTCGGAAATCGGATAAACCGTCACAGCATGATTGGGCCTGAATTCTTAAAATCGTAAGTAAGTCCGTGGACTTGTCTTACGTCGTTGAACGCTTTATACGATTTCTAAAAGACTATCTTTCTCATAAAATAAACCGTACGCTAAAGGATCGATGTTCAAGTTAATCGATCTTCGTTTTATACGATATCTTCTACGAAACCCAATCCTTCTAGTTTTGTTGTAAAACATCGAGGACGATTCCAACCAAATTGAAAGATGTTCATTCCGTACATCCACGAGGATCGATCCAAACAAGCCAAGATGGGATCAGACCGAGCATGATGGGACGAGACCAGGACCGACGAGGCCACCGCCGTGCGCCGGTAAGCCGCCGCGCCAGGCGCGCCGCGAGGCGCCAGTGGCGGGCCGCCGGGCCGGGCGCCGCAGGGCGTACGCCGGCAAGCTGCCCAGCCCGCGTGCTGGCGGGTTGCCCAGCGCCAGGCCGCCCGCGTGATGCGTGCCGCCGGCGCCAGGCCGGCCCGCGTGACGAGTGACACCGGCGCCAGGCCGGGCGTGCCACCGGCGCCAGGCCGTCTTGCCGTCCGTGGGTTTTCCGTTGTTCGATCTTTCCCCCGTTAGTCGTCCGTGGGAAATCTTTGAGTTTGGAAGGATCTTTAGCCGTGGATTTCGAGATAACCGTTTTTTACCCCAACATTCATTCAAGTCTAGATTCAGGTTGGAGCTGGTTTCAAGAACAATGCCAATATCAAGCAAGCAAACATGTTTCAAGAAGAGTTTTCAAGGCTCGAAGCATGCAAGGCTTTCAAGTGATGCCTAAGCTACTTGATATGTTTAGACAGGGTGTCCATTTCAGTGCAAACAAGTGTTCTTTACAATGCATTTTCAACAGCTGCTCCATATGCAAGTGAATGCAACCTATATGCTCTACACTCAATCCTAAGAATGCAAGTGATGCAACTACATGATTCTTTTTGTATTTTTCAAAATTTTCAATTTTTTTGGTTTTTATGCATATATGTTTAAACAATGTAATGCATGAGACTCAAAATAATCAAAGCAAACATGATCAAATACTTGGTACCTCCCCCAAACTTAAGTCACACAGTCTCTGTGTGAGTAAGAGAGAAGGAGATACCGAAAATAAGATAAAAGCAATGGTATGTACAAAGAAAGGTGGGAGTTGTACCTCAAGTGGAGACTGGGGTGTGGTAATGGGCGTCTAGGGCTTGTGCTAGGATCTGGCCGCCTTTTCTCTCTTATTGGCTCTAGACCCAACCTGAAAAACCTCAGCCATACTTATTAAACAACCTAAAAGAAAGAAAGATAAAGAAATATATACAATGGATAAACATGGGAATGCCTCCCAAGCGCACTTGTTTTAAGTCTCTAGCTTGACTTTGTGTGCTAGCTAATCATAAGTATCAAAAGGCAATGTACCTTTGGTCCTTCTCCTACAAGAAAAAGGAACCAAGTATGCAAAGGAGCACACTATTGTCCATAGAAAATAGACAGATTTTTCGTCAAAGAGCTTCACTAAATATGTGACATGAATTATGAAATGCTCTTTGAGGTTCAGATGATCATGAGAATCAGAAGCATTGGGTGGAAACACAAAGTCAACTACAGGCTCAAACGAAGTTTTAACAAAGTAGTCAACTCTATCTCCATCAATCAAATAAAACACAATGTTCTCATTCTCATAAAAGTTTTTGACAAGGGGGTTTTCTATCTCAAGCAAGAGCTTATCCACATCAAGTTCATCCCCTAGATCAGCAAGTTCAAGAAGAGGTCTAGGTTCATCAAGCATCATAAACTCAGATTCGAGATCAATTGAAGCACAAAGATAGTTCTTGTAAAAACAAACTTCAAAATGATCTCTAACAAGTTTTTCTACTCTCAACTCATCTAGTTTCCTAGTTGCACATATCAGATCAAGACATTCATTGATGAGCACAAGAGTTCAAGATCAGGGGCAATATCTTCCACACAAGGCAAGCAAATATCCTCTAATTGAAGTTCTAAAGTGGAAATGCATATACCTTCCAGCCGGGTTGGTGGAACCCAATACATTACCTCTTTAAGGGCACAAGCAACATCAAACTCATACTGTGTAACCTCCCTTCCTTCAAAATCTGCTCGATCCCTAATAAGGTGTATCCGGATGATTTGCACCAGGTGTCTCATTGGCTTGTCCCGATTCTCTTTCATACTCTCAAGCCGATGTAACTCCACTCTTTTGGTCTGCTGTTAGTATGCGTATATCAAAGGGTGGTGGCTCCACATATGGCTCATTTTCAATGTGATCTTCAAATGTGTCTTCCTCTTCTTGTGGCCTCTCAAAGTAGCTTGGAGCCATCACTGCAAAGAACAAAAGCTAGAATAAAAGGTTAGTAACTATACAAAAGCAAAACAAAGATAAGAAAATAAGGCTTAGTCTCAAGAAAGATTGAAATTCTAATGATAAATCTACTAGTTCCCCGGCAACGGCGCCAAATTGATTACTGCTTTTAAGCACACACCAATTAACCTAATGTGCCAACAATACCACAATCAAATGGTATGTCACTGTAGCATTTTAGGATCGAATCCACAGAGAACTAGAGATTATACACTAAGAATACAAAAACTTCCTTAATTTAAGCAAATAGAAATTAACACCTTCTGGGCATAAAACAACTTAATGTCTAGATGATATTTATCAAGTCTAATCTAGCATTGGGAACACTTAGCAAGCATAGAAACTAGTAGATCTAACATTAAACACCTTAACTCTTCACTAATTACCTTGGGTGATCAAGATCCAATCTAAAGGAGGCAACTTTCAATCAAACACTTTCCTTATGCCTAGACACAATACTAAACAAGTTCTTTCTCAAGATAAATGCTCATTTGCAATAATCACCCATACATCAAATGTCTTTGACTGAAATGACTAAAGCAATCATTAGGAACAAGTTTACTAGCAATCTTAGCTCCTCTAACATCAAATTTCTTTGATAAATCAAACTAAAAGCATTGAAGAGTTGGTTCAGGCATTTTATCATACACCTTTCACTGAAGGGTCGTCCAACCCGTCCTGGGTCGACCAGGGTTGATATGCCTCTAGTAAATCGATCATAACTCCTCCAATACAACTCCAAATGACTTGAAACCACTTCCATTGGAAAGCTAACTCAATTTACTATGTCTTCCTAAAATATTAGAAAGTGAAGATATCTTTAAGGCCTCCACCCATTTTCATCTCTTTTAAATCACAAATGTCTCTAAACACCTCCAAAAACTCCATAGCCCACTCCAGCACCTAATAAAGACTCATGCATGCAAAATGCAACCTAAAGATGACTAAATTCTAGTCTATATGAATAAAATGTACAAGAATGAATGGCTAAAACAATGCAAATATGCAAGACATCAAGGGTCTTGTCGCAAAAGCTGAAGCCGCCGAAGACAACGTCAAGAGATCCTGGGTCTGATCAGAAGTCGAAAAAGAAGATCCCTCGCAACAACAAAAACGTCCGCCGCGGGGAGGAAGATACTCAGGTAGCACATAACTACGCCATCAACTCCGGACCAGAGAAAGGACGGACTACGGGTAACACATGGACCCGAAACATGAATTATGACGAGAACGTCTTCTGCAATTTTCACCAGGCCCGTGGCCACTAAACCGTTAACTTCAAAGTTCTCGGTGCGAGATTGGCGGCAAAGCTGCTTGCTTGAGAACTCGCCGAAGTATCTAGCATGAAAGATCTCTTCCTCGACTCAGACAGCCCTCCGAAAAACAATAAGGCTCCTAAAACGGAGAACCCTCCCCAAGGGAACCAGTCGGGCGAAAAGCGCGGGAGAAGGTAGGACGAAAGGGGCAACGATAATTTTCGCCATAGAGTAAACATGATCATCAGAGGATCCCAGTACTGCAGCGACACTGTCTCAGATATCAAAGCTTATCAACGCAAGGCTGAAACGAGCGTGAACTCGCAGACTTGGTCTGCACCCAGTGACATCCCGAGAGGGGCGATCACTTTCGATGAAGAAGAGGCTGGCGGGCCCGACCAGCCCCACTGCGATCCACTCGTGATCAATCTTGTGATAAGAGATATCGAGGTCACCAGGGTTCTCATCGATACGGGCAGCACGTTCAACGTCATTTTCCGCGATACTCTCAGGAGGATGAACGTCGAGTTAGGGGAAGTTGTACCATCACCCAAGCCGCTAACCGACTTCTCGGGAACGACGTCAATGACCCTCAGCTCGATCAAACTCCCCGTTGCAGCAAAAGAAGTTACCAAGATCGTTGACTTTGCGGTCGTCGACCACCCGGCCATCTACAATGTCATTATGGGCATGCCTTGGTTAAACGACATGAAGGCAGTCCCCTCGACTTATCACTTAGCCGTCAAATTCCCAACTCACAACGGAATTGCCGCGATCTGGGGATGCCAGAAACAGAGACGTTGCTTTCTGGCCAAACATAAGCTAAGAAAACTTACAACCACCGCAATGGTAAGCCCCAAATGGGCAAAGCTAACTCAGGCGCCAACCGAAGACACTTCAGAAAAAGACGATCAAGAATCGTCAACTCAAGCAACGGTCAAGAAACAACCAGTTTCAGAGCCCAGCACTTCAACCCAACCGGAGGGAACAAACCCGGTAGAAGACGTCGATCCTACAACTAACGCGATCGACGCAAGTACAACAGCCGAGTAAACACACTCGCACAAACTAACAGAACTACGAGATGGATTGATCCTCAAAAAGGGGTACGTAGGCAGCTCGTCGGACAACGAGTTCAGCTATCCTCCCTCTCCAAAAGGGGGGGGGGAGTGGGTACATATACGAATACTCGTATATTCCTGCATCCTAAGAATCCATACTTGTACTCGATTTTTTCGAAACTTTTTAACAATGAGAAAGTGCATTTCGGCCTCTAAAAGCGTCTCGCAAAATCTCTTTTTACAAAATTTTATCGATCTAGCAACTAACTTACGGCCGCAATAGCAACCCGAGATTGGGTTAGCTAACGCCTAAGTAAAAATAAAATGATCACTCTTCTTGTACCAAGCAATCCTTGGTCGAAACTAGCCTTTCTCACAAGCATTCATAAAACCCGCAAAGTGGTATACGAAAGGAACTTTCTTGCAAAGAAAAACATACGTATAAACCGCTCATCTAGTCAATCCCCGGCCTTGTCCTAGACTCATGGCCAAACGGGATCATAGCGTCTTCTTTAAAAGGGAAGATCACGATTATCTCAAAACAATAAAAATATTTTCGAAAAAGCGAGACGTCGCGATTTCTCGAAAATAATAAAACCGTATCATTTGACAAACAGTCCATTCGCGACTATAGATTACAAACGCTCGTCGATTGGCCCCACCGAGCACTTTAGCCGTCCTAGACAAACGCATTTAGATCCGTCCTAAAGACAGATCCTCTTACGTCCGACTTGGATAAAATAGCGCTCTATAAAAGAAATCCGAAATTTTGGTCAGCACTTTCGGGAGACTTAAAAATTGTCTCCGAAGAGATGCTCGACTCTAACCAGACAAGACGTATAAGCCGAGAACCTATCGCAGACTTTAAATCGGAACGGAGTCAAGTTAAAATCGCAACAGGCAAAACGAAAGCCGGTTAGTCATAGCAAGCCTCAACTGAAAGTAAACCTAAGTCTTATCCTAAACCCAGCACACTGGTCTCTAACGTCTCAAGGCATGATAATGAAAAGATACGAGATCCTGAAAGCATGTCTATTCGTCCGCATCTAAACGCTCTCGAAACTTTGAGAAACCCTCAAACATCTCGGACGGGCAACAAATAGGATGATCCACAAAATGGGCGAAGGACAAGATGACAACTTGAATCCTTCCCCTACACTTAACGAAAATTCAAACATTCTTGAAATCCTTTTTATAAAAGCTTGATTCATAAAGAAGTCGGTAAACGGCAGGGATTTAAAGCCATACATGGCCAGTTCCAATACAGAAAACACGGCCACACTTGGCCGGAAACAAACGGAAAAATCTCACAAAGATAAGGGAACACTCTCCCGACAAATCACAGAAAACCTTACGATCAGTCGTCGAAATCGAAGTAGCCAGTAATCGACACCCGAACGACTGATCGTTGACATCAAGGGGAGCCGGTTGGTCCACTTCGCCCGACTCATCGGGGACTCCCGTCTTGGCTTCCACCATGTCGGGAGAAACAGGAATCCGATCCCATTGCTCCCAAATCCCCTTCTCAATCTGAGGAATCGCAAAGTCCATCTTTCTCTCGTTCATACGTCTAGTTTGCCTCGCATACTCAACGTCAAATGAATAATTAGGAGCCTGGGTAAGGTACAATCCGCCCACAGTACCGCGACACTCACGATACTCACCAAAAGCCCTATAATTCGCCTGGGGCTCCCCAAACTCGTGCGGGAACTTTTCGCGCCGATCCTTCACTACTTCGACCACATCTCTTCTTCCTCGCCTGTACGCACGACGAATATCTGTCTCGGCTAAATCTCTCTCATGACGACGAGAATACTCAGATTCACCTTTCCGACGGGCTATCTCCTTGTCAGCCGTCTCAGCCTTGAATTGAGCCATGCAAGCCTCTTGTCTGCTCGCATCAAGAGCTCGGCTCATCTTAAGGAGGGCCTGCGAGAACTCTCGAAGTCATGAAGAATCTCCACCAGAAAAATGCTCAAGGGAAAAAACTTACCCCATTGACCATCCTCGACGCCTGGGAGAACTCCGGCACCTCGCTGGGTCCGCCTTCGGTCGGAGGAAAATCAAAATCGAACAATTTTTCAAGATCAACCTGCTCGCCACCACTTCCACCGGCTTGACTATTAAGATAGTCCTTGAGTATGTTGTCAGGAAATTTCTGTCCATCAGCCGCATCATCATCGACAACAACATGTTTGTCTTTCTGGGGTTTTGATCTTTCCTTCCTTGTTCGAACCTCGCATGGAACAAACCCGTCCATGCTTGACTCCAACCCCTCCTCGACCGGCAATTCCGGCTGAAACCGAGAGCAGTGAAGGGCAACAGCACGACAAACCCGCTTCGGGGTAAACGTGGCCCAGAAGCATGAACCTCCGCGGAGCAAGTCTCGGGTAACATTCAAGCAAGCATATAAGATCAAACATCTCAAAAACAAACCGATGCTCGGTTAGGAATAACTTTCCGACCCCATCTGGTCCTAAAGACGGAAATGCCACTCGCTTCCACGGACGCGTCATCAACGCGAACAAAGTAGAAGTAATCCTTCCAAGCATGGTAGTTCGACACAAAATCCGTTATGACCGCCATGTTCGTCTGAGGCCTTAGTTGAACTATTCCCGAATTCCCACAAGGTCTCAGCATGGCTTCAAGGTGGTTAGCATTAAGGGTCATGCCCAGTTCGTAACTCAGCACCAAAATCCCGACGATACACTGTAAATCACACGGGTAGATCTGGCCGATCGACAAGTTGAAACGGTTGAGAAGATGCGAGATGCCTGCCGGGATGGGAAACCATAAGTGGCATTGCATCAAGTACGCCTCGTTGCACGTGAAATATCCCTCGGGCAGTGATACCACTCAAATTACCATAAGGAGTGACTTTACTCTCTCAAATAAGAGGTCCAGTTGTAGTACTTAGGGATCGAATCCACAGAGAGCTAGTGTACAAATAAGATGCAATCTTATTGACTATGCTAGGTTAAAAATAGTTTAAAGTAAAGTGCAGGTTTGCTGAGTAAGGATGAGATTACTCAGTTGAAAGGATTTGGTTTTGAAAACAATAAAGAAAAGTAGTTAGATTAAGGGTAAGTATTCAGGAATTCAGGATTATAAATATTATAAAGGCTAACAAGTTGCTTGCATTATATGTCAGAGCTGAACACTTATTAAATGAATCCATCAGCTCTCGCATTATTTAGACCATCTATTACTTAGATGCTAAATGGTGTTGCGGTCGGCTACTTCTGCCGCTGGTATCGCTCGATAGTTCGATAGGAATATCGACCGATACACCTCTAGCTACGTCGATCGATTACTCTATAGAGTATCGATCGATCGCTCTAAGCAAGCTTTATGCTGAAGTTGATACAATGCTCACCATGATCTTAGATCAGCTTTGCATATCTCAAGAGGGTCATAGCATGTTTAGGATGTTATCAGGTATTGCATGTAATAAATCAATGCAATCCAAGTTCATGATCTAGGTAGCTAAGCTAGAAAAGCATTAATGATCAATCCTAACAATAAATATCACAACTATAGCAATTATAGGCTGGGGCTAATCCCTCATATCCTATTTAAACCCTAAATCTAACAAGTGAATCTACTCAGACATGGCTAAGTAGTTCATAACAACAAGGTAATAATAGGAGTTCATAGATATATTAGAGGAATGAACACTTAAGTTCCAATCACAAATCTCTTTGGATCTTTCCTCTAGATCTAGAATCCTATAACCTTTGTAAATAAAGAACTGAAAGAAAATGAGTAGAAGTAGAAGAAACTCTTAAAACTTCTATTACTGTAAAAGATTGCATATCAAAGAGACTTGAATGAAAAGAAAGCTTGTTTTCAATGCCAAAACACTTAGGCATATAAATATATGAGTTCATTAGGTTAAAAAACTCGTCAGGGGCATTCTTGTAAATCGTGATATCTTGGGCTTCAAGTTCGGCCAGGTCCAACTTGTCTTTCAGCCGCCTCAGTATCGATTGATAGTACAAGGTGTACATCGATCGATTATGGTCTCGATGTATCGTCCTTCGGCTAATGTGTGTCGATCGATTGCACAGAGTGTGCATCGATCGATGTGTAACTCTGATGTCGACCTCTGGTCTTGATCTCGGGTGAACTCTTCTTTAAGCTCCAAAAAGGCACCTAAAACATCACTTCCAAAATGCTTCTGAACCTGAAAACATACCTAATAGACTCCAAAACATAGATAATAGTAGTAAAAATACTCATATACCAGGAGTAAAAACAGGTAAAATCCATGGTATATCAGGCAGAGACCAGCAACTTCCCCAGCTTCTAGGAGACAAAATTCGACTAACTCCGTAACTCGGCAGAAACTCCGAATGGAAGCAAGCCCATTACCGGGTTAGCGCGAAACGGGGGAGGAGTCCACATCTCGGGCCTAGGAGGCTTTACTACGCCCCTAGCCACCCAGTACGCTTCAATCTCCTCACGATCAATCGAATGTGCCTCGAATTCCACCTTCGGCATGACATTGTTGTGTTGCGAACTAGAGCCATCAGGAACGGAACGATAGTGGCGAGACTTGGTGGAAGTTTTTCTTCTTGAAGACATGATAACCCAAACTCAAAAAAAAAAATTTATACCAAGGGGAGAGGAGAGAGAAATTCACTATTCAACTTCGGACTTTCAGACATTGGATTCTGCCTAATTTACTCAACATGCATAAACCGCTCGTAAGAACCTCACACTTTTCACGAGCTGGGCTAACTGTTGGGGTCAAAATTGGTCACGACGGGGTCAACGTCGAAAAACTTCCCGGAAAATGTCCTCTTTTAAAAAAAGAGATAAAAAGAGCGTGAGAAACCTAAATCAAGTTTCAAATCAATTCCGAAAAGGAATTAGACGATAAGTCCTCGAGAAAGGTTACTCTAGGTCTTGAACAAACGAATCCCAAACAAAACAACGCAAGGCACGAACGTCCGAGCGCATCGTCCAACTCGCCGAGCGGGCGAGTTAGACTGCAAGCACTGGCCAACTCGCCCGTTCGGCGAGTTGGACCACGCACGATGGCCAACTCGCACGCTCGGCGAGTTGGACCATACAAGATCTCCAACTCGCCCGTTCAGCGAGTTGGACCACACAAGATGGCCAACTCCCCGAACGGGCGAGTTGGACCACACAGGATAGCCAACTTGCCCGTTCGGCGAGTTGAACCACGAGCAATGGCCAACCCGCCCGTTCGGCGAGTTGGATTAACCAATCTGTCTTCTTCACGTCTTTGCAAGCTCTCTTCTTTGAGGACGGATAGAACTTACTCTTGTTTCGTCTCGATCGAAGTCATCATCTAAACGTTACCATGACTCGTTTTCTCGGAGAAAACTTGAATCGATCGTATAAAATGGCAACGGTTAACTAAACACCTTGAACTGCCTACACTTTACGAGAAATTTTAATCTTCTTCGGAAACAACTTCATTTAGTAAAGCGCTCTTTTGATAAATCGTAAAAACGCTTAAGTCGGAAAACCTGTCTGAAAGGGTCCAGAACGCGGCTAAAAGCCCACTCACTACTCTATACAAAATAAAGCCCAAAAGTTATGAAGGTTTATCTTTTATTCCGCAGGAGAGGATAAATGTTAAATTCGGAGGATAAATGTGAGGTTTCCAAAGATAAACACGAAGATCGGGAGAAAATGGAATATTTTCGCGAAGCGATAAACTCGACCAAGGACAGAAAAGGAAGGAGCAAACCGTCTTAAGGAGAAGTATATAAGGATGTCGAGGTGGAAGATGGAGACACAACGTTTCCTACACACACAGAGCAAATTTAGCAATTTAGGAAACTTTCCGTTTTTTGTTAAAGAGCTGCTCAACTAGGTTTTCATTGTCTTTGGTCGATAGATCTAGGGAATCGCCGACAGCTCTTTTGGCCAAGGCTTACACCTGTTGTTCACACTCAAACACAGATTCGGAATAAGACCATATTTTTCTCTCTTCGCTCTTTTCAATATATTAATTACTCATTTTCGTATTCTGATCCCACTTGCAGCGAGGCCCTACAGATAACCGGGACCTCTGGGAAATTTAGGTCTTCCTAACTTTCCTAATTTAAACGGAAACTCGACGGTGCGAATCTCGGTTCCCAGAAAGATGCTTTAAGAATTCAAAACGAAGGTGAAAAGGTTTCCTACTTGGGAATATCAGAAGATATTAGTGGATCCAAATTCATGATCTTTATCTTCTTGAAGGATAATTTTCAACATAGAATTGATGGATGGCCAGCCAGAAGGCTGTCAAAAGGCAGAAACGAGATTCTCATCAAATTGATTGCTCTAGTGCTCCCAACCTATGTTATGTCAAGCTTCTTGTTTCCCTTAGACATTTGTCAAAACTTAGCTAGTGCCATTGCACGCTTCTCGTGGAGTTTGTATCCGTTAAAAAAAGACTTCATTAGGCTAAGTGGGATAAACTATGCTTATCAAGAAATGAGGCTGGCCTTAGATTCCTTATGATTCACGAGTTTAATATGGCTTTGTTGGCAAAACAGTTATGGAGATTAGATCAGTATCCTGACTCTCTGTTAGTAAGGGTTTTAAGTGAATAATTTTTATTGGCTTAGCTTTCCTTTGCGAATAAGTTCAACTGATAACCCTTCATATGTGTGGAAAATCCTTTCAGCTACAAGGCATTTATTTTTCTGGAAATTAGACAAAATATCCATTCAGGTTATTAGCTCAAATCATGGGAGGATTCCTAGATCCCGACTACAGTTGTGAGGCCAGTCAGGGCCAGAGTTCCAATTGTGCACCCCAAAATGATTGTTAGTGACCTCATCAAAGATGATTCAAAGGAATGGGATGTGTAGATGCTAGAAAGTTTTAGACACCCAAAGGTCATCCCTTAATTAGGAGCTTGGCCATAAGCCGACAAATAAGAGAGATGGAATATTATGAAGAGTGCACAATAGATTATTAAGTTAGGATAATGAGTTGCTCGAAAACATCCTAGAGCAAGAAACAAATGTTGTCTATTCGGACCTATAATCACTAAGCTTCAAGCTTTTGTCATCGTATGTGCAGTTGGTAACTGGACATATAGACATAACAAAAAACTTGAAGCGTCGTCATATGCGCTGTGACAATCTTTATCTTAGGTGTGTGGAATCAGATGAATCTTTTAACCCTGCTATTGTGAGTATCCTCCAGCTTTACAAGCAATGGGTCTTATCAGCTACATCTTCTATGTTCCAATATTTTTCCCAGCCTCAAGTATCTTCAGAAATATGGACTATCTCTTCTAGAGAGAAAAAAAAAATCAGTATTGAAGATCCGACACTGGATAGAGATCTTATATGTCGATAATCTTGTATCTATGGAAAGTCAAGAATGATAAAATAAATTTAAAGGAAATGATAGAGACCCTTTAGAGCTAATTAGACACGCATAAGAGAATGCCAAGCTTGGTAATCTGAAAATGTAGAAGCATCTATGGTGACCCAACCATCAGATATTATTGATATACAAGCCATATGCTTTCAGAACATATACTTGGTGGATGGTTCTTAGTCTTGTACAATAAAATTTAGCGAATGAGGATGGCCTTAGAAAGACATGTCAGGACAAATCTAACTACTGGGTACAAGAAATTAAAAGAGAAGAGAGTCATCTTTGCATTCAGAGCTCGAAGTACTTACTTGGACAATGGAAAATATATTCAGTAATTCTACAAGTCAAAACTTTAGAACAGACTGTAAGGACTTGATTGTCATGATTAGGGAGCTTAAAGTGTGACCAAACTTCTCAACAGAATTAAACGATAAAGATGGAGTGCAACCAAGATTCCAGAACTTTAGGATTTCCTACATCCGTAGAAGACAAAATAATATTACTCATAATTTAGCTAGAATTATTAGAGTTCTTTCATAGGTTTTTGTTGGTTGTTCTATTCATGACGAAGCCACCTTATGTTGTGGGGTGGCACGTGCATCTATTAATATTTTAAATTCAAAATTTTATAGATAAAAACAATAAGATTTTGGTGGATTAGATGGTAAATTTCAACTTGTACACTCATAATAACCCAAGTTCAAATCTTTTTTACGCACTTTTCATTTTTACTAGCAATAGTTCACCCAGTAAATAAATGAGAAAATTGATGTCTTGCATATTTACATGATTTTAGCATCCATATCTTGTGCATTTTGATCATATAAGTTAGGCATTAGGTATCTTTAGGTTCATATTGCATTCATATGTCCTTATTAGGTGTTGGAGTGTGCTATGGAGTTATTTGGGGTGTTTGGAGGCTTTGTGGTCCAAAAAAGGTGAAGAATCAAGATTGGCCAATGATCAGGACATGAAGGCCTTACCTCAGACAGCCAGGACATGAGACTCGGACGGCCGGAACGGATCCATGGACAGACTGAAGCAAGCTGGTGCGCGGACTGATCTGCTCGGGGTGTGTTACTCGCGCGGCATGGAGAGTTGGGCGTGTGCTGGTGTGCGGGCTGGAGAGTTGTCTGGTGTGCGGCCTGGAGAGCTGTCTGATGCGCGTCCTGGAGTGCTCGGGAGAGAGCACCCGCGTGGGACACACCAGGAGACGGACCGGATGCGGGGCCTAGGATGCTCGGCCTGACCCACCCGCGTGGGACACACCTGGAGATGGACCGGATGCGCAGCCTAGGATGCTCGGCCTCACCTACCCGCGCGGGACACACCAAAGACAGGCCAGCGTCCGGATGGTTCTGCTCAGGTCGGGACGCGCGGCCTGGCAAGGCCAGTCCCACCCTGAGCATTTTTGCTCCCTTTCTCCCTATTGGTCGAAGCCTTTATGATTCTAGGGACTTTTTAGTAATTTTTAATGATGTTTTTAGGTTTTCTAAGCCTTGTATAATAACCTTGTATCCCAAAGTTGGGACTTAACTTCTTTTCTCTCTAAAAACACTTTTAGATCTTGAAGAAAACTTGGATCTTGGATCCTTTTTAATCTTTCTTGTCTTTGCTGGATTATTTCTATTACTAATCATGTTTAACCTTGAGTTTTGGGGTTTTGAGGTTTTCCATGTCTATTAGTGAGTAGATCTATCTAGGGTTCATGGGCTTGGGAGACTAAGGGTGATTAGGTGTAGATCTAAGATGTTCTAGGGTAGATCCTTCTTGATCCTTGCTTGTATAGTGTTCTTCTTGCTATTTTAGAGTTGGCCTCTTCAAAATAGAGCTATAGGCATTTCATGCCCGAAAGGTGTTATATGAAATGCCTGAACCAACTCTTCAATGCTTTTAACATTCTTTACCTAAGAGATTTGTTGTTAAAGGTTCTAAGATAGCTAATGGACTAGTTCTTAATGATTGCTTTCATATTATTCAACCTAAGAGATTAGATGCTTGAGATATGTTAGTGAATGAGCATTCATCTAGGGATAGAGCTTGCTTAGGATTGTGTCTAGGCATAAGGTGTTAGATTGATTGAAAGTTTTCCATCTTAGATTGAAGCTTGATCACCTAAAGTCAATTCCCTTGTCCCAAGAACCCCCTTACCTAATATTGAGAAGAAAGTTCACTCTTTTATTGCATTTTTAATATTGTCTCTATTCATAATCATCCTCACTCAATGGTTGCACTTAGATTAAGCATAGATTTTCATTCCCTTTGCATTAGGATCACTTAGAATTGGTCCGACAATCTTTTATACTACATCATTTGATTAGGAGCCTTGAAAACTCCTTCATCAAATTGGCGCCGTTGCCAAGTTCTAAGATTGAGTCTAGAGCATATAGGCTGCATTCACTTGCACATGGAGCATTTCCTTGTAAAGAACGCTTGTTTGCACTGAATTTGACATCCTAGTTAAACATATCAAGTAGCTTAACCATATTTTGAAAGGCTTACATGCTTTGAGCCTTGAAAACTCTTCTTGAAACTTGCTTGCTTGTTTGATATTGGCATTGTTCTTAAGACCAGCTCCATCCTGAACTTGGACTTGAATGAAATTAATTTCTCTTGCATATGGGCATTTGCATACTTGATCATGGATCTCATACACATTTGGGTTATCTTTCCCCATTATACCACTCTTTGTTAACCCAAATGGCACTTCCATACCCTTGAACCCTAGCCACTCTTTGAAGCCTACATTGATTTGCATGAGTGAGGCCTCTTCTTATAGCTTGTCATGTGAAAAATCTTGAGAGTATTGGGAGCGACATGGATTTGTTCTCATCTCTTGCTAGCATAGGGTCCTCATTTGAGCTAGCTTCTAGGATGGTGAGTGGGGGTTTTTGTTCCTTAAAGGTTTATATCTTGGATTTGGGTTGTGGCACTGTTGAGATTGATGAACAAAAGATTGTATTGAGAAAGAAAAAAACCCTAGGGGCCTAGAATAGAAAGATAAGAAGCTCTTGATTGATGTTTTTGACCTTCCCCCTTCATAAAAAAAAAGAAAAAAAAAAAGAAGAAAAAGAAAAAGAAAGATTCAATAAGATAGTGGGGAAGGGAAAACTAAAAGAGTTAGAGCTTAGAAAAGTGAATAGAGGTCCCTAGTGGGTTAATCATGAGAAAGAAAATGTTCATTGGGTGAGTGATGTGAGTATGTTTTTCATTATGGGTTATAGGATGAATTAAAGGGGTGTAGATCTTGTAATCACTAGGAATTGGGTAGAATGATGAGGATGGATCCATGTATGCATAAATTGCTCCTAGTCTTAGATAACTTTTGCATAATGATCAAGCTTCTTGATTCTTGAGTGATAGCCACCTTAAAAAGATGCATTGAACCCTCATTATCATCCATATTAGACCATTTGATCACCTAGCCAAATGATTGAGATCATGTGCCCATTTGTGAGACTTCACCTTGTGTGTGTGTGTGAATCAATGTGAGGGCTGGTTAAGAGAACTTGTTGGTTGATAAGCATTGCATCTTGTGTAGATGCATAAGAGTAATTGATAGGCCTTGTAAAGCTAGAGCATAATAAGAGAGTTTTGCTCATGCTATTTGCGATGTTTCCTTAGGATGTCAAGTTGAGTGCTATGAGTGTTTCTTTTGGCTTTGTTCCTATCTTTGAATCCATCCCCCTTATGTTTTGAAAATTTTACTTGAGGACAAGTAAGGGTCTAGTGTGGGGGAGTTGATGTCTTGCATATTTACATGTTTTTAGCACCCATATCTTGTGCATTTTGATCATATAAGTTAGGCATTAGGCATTAGGCATCTTTAGGTTCATATTGCATTCATATGTCCTTATTAGGTGTTGGAGTGTGCTATGGAGTTATTTGGGGTGTTTGGAGGCTTTGTGGTCCAAAAAGAGGTGAAGAATCAAGATTGCCCAATGATCAGGACATGAAGGCCTTACCTCGGACAGCCGGGACACGAGACTCGGACGGCCGGAACAGATCCAAGGCCGGACTGAAGCAAGCTGGTGCGCGGACTGATCTGCTCGGGATGTGTTACCCGCGCGGTATGGAGAGTTGGGCGGGTGCTGGTGCGCGGGCTGGAGAGCTGTCTGGTGCGCGGCCTGGAGAGCTGTCTAATGCGCGGCCTGGACTGCTCGGGAGTGAGCACCTGCGAGGGACACACCAGTAGACGGACCGGACGCGCGGCCTAGGATGCTCGGCCTCACCCACCCGCGCGGGACACACCAGGAGATGGACCGGACGCGCGGCCTAGGATGCTCGGCGTCACCTACCCGCGCGGGACACACCAGGGACAGGCCAGCGTCCGGATGGTTCTGCTCGGGTCGGGACGCGCGACCTGGCAAGACCAGTCCCACCCTGAGAGTTTTTGCTCCCTTTCTCCCTATTGGTCGAAGCCTTTATGATTCTAGGGACTTTTTTAGTAATTTTAATGATGTTTTTAGGTTTTTGAAGCCTTGTATAAATACTCTTGTATCCCAAAGTTGGGACTTAACTTCTTTTCTCTCTAAAAACACTTTTAGATCTTAAAGAAAGCTTGGATCTTGGATCCTTTTTCATCTTATTTTCTTGTGTTTGCTGGATTATTTCTATTACTAATCATGTTTAACCTTGAGTTTTGGGGTTTTGAGGTTTTCCATGTCTATTAGTGAGTAGATCTATTTAGGGTTCATGGGCTTGGGAGACTAAGGGTGATTAGGTGTAGATCTAAGATGTTCTAGGGTAGATCCTTCTTGATCCTTGATTGTAGAGTGTTCTTCTTGCTATTTTGGAGTTGGCCTCTTAAAAATAGAGCTATAGGCATTTCATGCCCGAAAAGTGTTCTATGAAATGTCTGAACCAACTCTTCAATGCTTTTAACATTCTTTACCAAAGAGATTTGTTGTTAAAGGTGTTAAGATAGCTAATGGACTAGTTCTTAATGATTGTTTTCATATTATTCAACCTAAGAGATTAGATGCTTGAGATATGTTAGTGAATGAGCATTCATCTAGGGATAGAGCTTGCTTCGGATTGTGTCTAGGCATAAGGTGTTAGATTGATTGAAAGTTTTCCATCTTAGATTGAAGCTTGATCACCTAAAGTCAATTCCCTTGTCCCAAGAACCCCCTTGCCTAATATTGAGAAGAAAGTTCACGCTTTTATTGTATTTTTAATATTGTCTTTGTTCATAAGCATCCTCACTCAATGGTTGCACTTATATTAAGCATAGATTTGCATTCCCTTTTCATTAGGATCACTTAGAATTAGTTCGACAGTCTTTTATACTACATCATTTGATTAGGAGCCTTGAAAACTCATTCATCAAAAATTCCATAAAAATATCCCGACTAAATTTAGTTAAGTTTTTTTAATACTTAAACTATGCTCATTTTAATAATAATTTCAAACAAAAAAAATTTAGAAAAATCTCTAAAATTAAAAAACAAAACTTAAAAATTTTAAATTTATTTTAATTTTTAAGGATAAAATTGAATAAATTTTGGATGATCTTAAATTTTTATAATATAGTTTCAGTTTTAATCTCAAATTTAGTAAGTTTTCTGAATTTTAAAGTAATTTATTTATTTTAATTATAAACAAGTCTTTTTAAATTTTAAAATATGACACAAAATTTATTTACTTATTCTTAAAAATTTAAAGAAATTTTTGAAATATTATTTTTTGAATTTTAGAGACTTTTAAAATTTGAGTTTTGTTTTAAAAGTTAGTTTCTTAAAATGAGGAAAATAATTAGTTTGAGTATGAAACTAGATAACTAAAAAGTTGGAGGTATTAAATAGTTTAACAAAATCTAGTTGGAATATTTTTAGGGAATTTGTCAAATATATCACTTTTCTTGTACCATATTTCATTTCTACCTTAACCAACTTTACCATCAAAATTTTAATAGGAAAAGACCATTATACCCCTAACTAATTAAACCTAAAACTACTCTCTCTTACCCTTACAGTTTCTTCAAATCTCAGATCAACCCAGTTAAACGATATCCGGTCATCAGATCCGGCGAGATTCGACGACACTGACGAGTTCTCCGGCGATAATCGATGACGCTGACGAGTTCACCGTTGATATTCGATGATGCTGACGAGTTTTCTGGTGAGATTTGACGAAGACTACAAGATCAAACGAACAAGACTATCTATGTGGCGAACGCTTACAAAGATGACACGATAATAGATGGTGATTGTCATCTCTTTCTGTAATTTGAGATTGGTTTCTCAAAATCGATCATTTCTGGGAAGAAAGACGAAGTTTTTCTCATGAAGTTTTCAAATCTCAAATTTATAAGACCTTATAAATTTATCGATGAAGAACATAGTCCTTATGTAATAGATTATCTTCGTAAAGCAGACATCAGGAAGTGGTCACGAGCTTATTCTCCTGCTAATTACTATAACATCATGACATCAAACTTGGCTGAATCTATTAATTCTTCGCTGAAACTGAGTCGTGGGTATCTGATAGTCTCTCTTTTATACACTATTAGGATGATTATGACTAGGTGGTTCACTGAACGCCGTGAGAAGGGAGTTTGTTATATCAACTCTGTCACTTTCGAAGTGGGGAAAAAGGTGAAGGATTTATATAATTTTAAGTCCCACTGGCTCGAAGTTTCCGAAATCAATGATTCAGAATATGAGGTTAAGGTAGATACAAGAGATCAAGTGGTGAACTTTCAAACAAGGAATTGTTCATGCTTTGTGTTTGATGTTGAGAAGTTTCTTTGTGCTCATGTTATTCCCGCTGCAAAAGTTGGAAATAACATGAAAATGATTATGTCAATGAGTTTTTCCCCGATGAAAGGTGTGTTCTCTCATTCATTGTGGCATAACATTATTAATATACCATGAATTTTACCCGTTTTTATCCATGGTATATGAGTATTTTTATTACTATTATCTATGTTTTGGAGTCTATTAGGTATGTTTTCAGGCTCAGGAGCATTTTGGAGAAAAGTGATGTTTTCGGTGCCTTTTTGAGCTTAATGAAGAGTTCACCCGAGATCAGACCAGAGGTCGACATCCAGAGTTACACATCGATCGATGCACACTCTGTGCTATCGATCGATACACATTTGCCGAAGGACGATACATCGAGATCATAATCGATCGATGTACACCCTGTACTATTGATCGATATCGAAGCGGCAGAAGACAAGTTGGACTTGGCCGAACTTGAAGCCCACCACATCGCATTTTTACAAGATTGCCCCTGGCGAGTTTTTAACCTAATGAACTCATATTTATATGTGCCAAAGTATTTTGGCACCGTACGAAGATATATTAACAAGCTTTTTACCTCCATCTTTTCTACTCATTTCTTTTGCTGTTTTCATTACTTTGCAAGTTCTCAATAAAGTTCTATTCAGTTATTTACTTGTTCTTCTTAACAAAGGTTATAGGATTCTAGATCTAGAGGAGAGATCCAAAGAGATCTGTGATTCGAACTTGAGTGTTCACTCTTCTAATAGATCTATGAACTCCTATTATTACCTTGTTACTATGAATCACTTAGCCATGTCTGAGTAGATTCATTTCTTAGATTTAGGGTTTAAATAGGATATGAGGGATTAGCCCCAGCCTATATCTGCTATAGTTGTGATATTTATTTTTAGGATTGTTCACTAATGTTTTTTCTAGATTAGCTACCTAGAACATGAATTTGGATTGCATTATTCATTCAATACAATTCCTGACAACATCCTAAACATGTTATGACCCTCTTGAGACAAGCGAATGCTGATCTAAGATCATGGTGAGCACTGTATCAACTCGCGCATAAGTTCTGCTTAGAGCCGTATCGATCGATACTCCTATAGAGTAATCGATCGACGTAGCTAGAGGTGTATCGGTCGATATTCCTATCGAATAATCAATCGATACTGTCGGCGATATAGCTGACCGCAAACACCATTTAGCATCTAAGTAATAGATGGTCTAAATATTGTGAGAGCTGATGGATTCATTGAATAGTGTTGAGCTCTGACATATCATGCAAGCAACTTGTTAGCATTTATAGTACTTATAATCCTGAATTCCTGAATACCTACCTTGAATCTAACTACTTTTCTTTATTGTCTAAAACCAAAACCTTTCAACTGAGTAATCTTACCATTACTCAAAAACCTGCATTTTACTTTAAACCATTTTTAACCTAGCATAGTCACTAAGATTGCATCTTATTTGTACACTAGCTCTCTGTGGATTCGATTCCTAAGTACTACAACTGAACCTCTTATTTGTGAGTGTAAAGTCACTCCTTAGGGTAATTTGAGTGATATCAAATTTGGCGCCGTTGCCGGGGAGCTTTGATACAATAGGATTTAATCTGATTAGGTCTAGGTTATTTTTACTTTAATATGTTTTCTGACACAAATCTTTTCTTGTATTTTCAGGTACATGCCCAGCAGTACCAGAAGTAACAAGGCATCTCAACTTTTGTTCTCAGAAGACCCTGGTAGCTTTGAACGTTCAATCCGTAAGGAAATCCGGTCCGCATCGATCGACATCAACAACTGTCTGTCGACCGATACCGACGCACCACTGCCGACCGAGACACCGTCTTCGTCGACCGATACTCGCACTCGCACCTTCCTGTGGACCGACACTACTTAACCGTCGACCGACACGTTTCATCCGACATCGATCGATACCCCTATCTGTATATCGATCGATACTGTTCCGCGAGTCATGGTTGCGCCGATTATTCTCACACGAGATGAGAATATAGACTTGCGTGACCAAGAAGGTCACCTTCGTAATGAAGCAGGTCAGAAGCTCAATGCTGAGAATGAAGTAATCCCTGAGCCAGAAACTGCACCTACAGGAGCTGTTCAACCTGTAGGAGAGGCTGCTCGAACACTAGCTGACTACAACCATCCAGATCAGTTCTACACCAACAGATCAGCCATTCGTCCCCCTGCTATTCAGAGAGGCGATTTCGAGCTCAAGCCGCAGTACTACACTCTTGTGGGACAGACACCCTACTGTGGGCTGTCCAATGAGCATTCCATGGACCATCTGGAGAGGTTCGAGGATCTCATATCTGCTATCAAAGCCAATGGAGTCCCCGTGGACTACCATCTCTGTAAGCTCTTCAAGCACTCTTTATCTGAAGAAGCTTGACAGTGGCTTAAGCACTCTTCAAGCACTCTTTATCTGGAGAAGCTTTGCAGTCCACACCATGGATTCAACAAGGTGCAACTGCTCTGCACTTTCTTCAGAGGCATCGCGCTGAAATATCAGATGGCTCTGGATACTGCAAGTGAAGGCAACTTCACCACAAGGAATCCTGAAGATGCTGTGAAGCTAATAGACAACTTAGCATCCAGCAACAGCACGAAGAACATTGTAAAAGCAAGATCTGCAGCGTTCCTTGGAAAGGAACAGATAAATGAGGTACAGGCTACACTTAACAATGTTCAGAAGCTGCTAAACAAGAAAATCTGCTCAGTGGAGAATGCAGAAGCTGATGAAGAAGATGACTACATAGAAGCAGAAGTCAACTAGATCAATAGAACTGGATTTCAGAGATCTGGAAACCAAGGAAACAGAAACTTCTCAAGACAGAGAGGCAACTTCAACAGCAGCAACCCCAACAACAACAGGAGTTATAGAAACTCATCTTACATGAAGCCACTGTTGGTGTCAAAATCGGTCACGACGGAATCAATGACTGAAAGTCTCTGGAAAGTATTTCTCAAAACAAAAAGTCTCGGATAATTTGAAGAGAAGTTATACGATATCCACTCTCTGGTGGGGTCGAAAACGGTTAACTCGAAATCAACGGCTAGGATTATTTTTTACTTATGGGTTCTTCGTGAAACACTTCTTGAAAGTAAGATCGGAAGACTACGGGCGTGCGCGTACGAGAGTCCCCGGAAAGATCGTTCCGCTCGCCCAAGGACATCAAGATTCGATCACCACAAAAACCCTAAACACAAAAGAATCTGCCTCGAAACTTCGAAGAGGTCGTTCTCTCAAACCGTTAGGAACCAGAAAACAATCAAGATATCAAATCGAAGCCCTCGCCAAGATCTTCAAAACGCCCGTGCTGGCACCGGACGCCTGGCGCCGGCGGCACCCCGGCCTGGGGCCGGTAGCATGCGTCACGCGAGCGCCCGCGCCGGCGACACGCCACGCTGGCGGCCTGCCGCGACACCCGCCTGGCACCGCAGCACACGCCACGCTGGCCGCCTGGCCGGGCGCACACCGCCTGGTGCCGGCACACCCGCCTGGCGCGCACACCCGCCTGCCGGGCGGCACGCGCCACGCTGGCTGGCCTGGCGCCGCAGCACACCCAGCCTGGCACCGGCGCACACATCACGCTGGCCAGCCTGGGCGGCACGCGCCACGCTGGCCGCCTGGCGTCGGCGGCACCGCCTGGCGCCGGTCGACGCCTCGTCCTGGTCTCGTCCCATCATGCTCGGTCTGATCCTATCTTGGCTTGTTTGATCGATCCTCGTGAGTTTGGTACGATACGGCTATGGAATGAACATCTTTCGATTCGGTTGGAATCATCCTCGATGTTTTACAACAAAACTAGAAGGATTGGATTTCGTAGAAGATATCGTATAAAACAAAGATCGATTAACTTGAACATCGATCCTTTAAGCTATACGGTTTATTTTACGAGAAAGATAGTCTTTCCGAGAAATCGTATAAAACGTTCAACGACTTAAGACAAGTCCACAGACTTACTTACGATTTTAAGGATTCAGGCCCAATCAGGCTATGACGATTTATCCGATTTCCCGAACGTCGGATAAACATCAAGTCACCGAAAAATAGCGGAAAACTCGAGGATAATTACGAAGACCGACGAAAATGGAATATTTCCTGAAGAGATAAGCTTGGACCCAAAGGCGAGGTCCATCATCCTAAGGCAAACCGACCTTGGAGTGGATATATAAGGAGAGAAAGAGTAGAAGAGGAGGGGATCCAAAAATCCTAGAATCTAGACTGAGAGAACTCCTGCTAGCTTAGAGAACTTAGAACTTAGGCGGTTAGGCCAGCCAGGCAGGACTTAGAACGTCTGGCCGCCTCTTGTTCTAGTTTTATCTTCTCCGCAGACCCCTGTTCCTCTCGGAAGGATCTAACAATTCTTTTAATCAGAGCTCCGCACATAGAAACCCTAGGCGTTATCTTCGACATGCCTGTTTCTATGACAAATGCTCATACTAGACGAACCAGGCCCTAGAACGTCTGGCCGCCTCCTGCTCGCAAATCTCCGCCCCTGTCGGAAGGATCGGACAATTCTTTTACTCAGAGCTCCGCACATAGAAACCCTAGGCATTATCTTCGACATGCCCGTTTCTATGACCAACGCTCATACTAGACGAACCAGGCATAGACTGTTCGATCTCTTGTTCAAATCTTTCTAACTGAACTACGTCCGACTTGATCCTCGAAAGAGGTACGTAGGCAGCCTTTCTTAAGGTCCAGTCGCAAATCTTAACAAAACCTTTTCCGCATTTATTCGGTCACTTGTCGTTGGCTGTCGCAGAGAATCCGGACCTTCAGGGAAAGTCGGGTTAACTTGGCTTTCCTCCGTTTTTATTCATTAAAATCGACGGTGTGAATTTCGGTTCCCACAGCCACCCACACCAACCCCAAAAGGAAAGCTAGAAGACGTTCTCAGCAAAGTTCTTGAAAGCCAGCAGCAATTAGAGGTGAACTTCAATGGAAAGATCGACGCTGTCAACACAACTTTGAACACAAAGCTTTATGCTTTGAGCACTCATGTGAAGAAACTAGAGACTCAAGTGATTCAGACAGGAGAAGCTGTTAAGAAGCAGAAAGCCTTAGGAAAAGGGACTGGAGAAGAATCAACGGGCCACAACGTCAATGCTATCATAGAAGATGATTTTTGGAGGGTGGTGAAGCATGAGAAGCTGCAAGAGGGAGACTTCCAGATCGAAAGTTCCATGAGTATTGGCGGGAACCATTGGTATCGACCGATGTCCGGACATGACCATCGATCGATGTACGCCAACTCAAATCGAACGATGGACTCAGACAAGCATCGACCGATGGACCTTGAAGAATCCACTCACGTGTGCAACGCCGTAAAGATACTTACTCACGAGGAGTTCGCAGCAAAGCACCCACATCCGCCCAGCCCTTACAACATCGATCGACAGACTGAATGTTCCATCGATCGACAGAAGGATAAGGAAATCGATCGACATACTCCAGAACCTGTCGATCGATATTCAGTTATCACACGCCGAGTGAAACTTCCTAAGATAGATATTGCACGACTTAATGCACTCAGGGAGCAATCTAAGCCCACAGATATCATTGATCCAATGGAGATAGAAAAGGAAAAAGATGGCAGGGTTCTCAGAAAAAGGAAAGAGAAGGTTCCTAAACACCTTAAAAGAGGAGTTAATGAGAAAGAGTTGGCAAGTTTCAGAAAGAGAGTTCTAAGGATACCTACAGAGAAACCCTTTGAAGAAGCCTACTTTTCACACAGATTGTGGATGTTTTTCAGAGAAACCAAGGAGACAGAAGAAGACATCAGGAGGATGTTCAACCAAGTCAGAGACAGTATGAAGAAGAGGATCAAACTTGAGAAGAAGGGTGATCCAGGGAAGTTCGTTGTTCCTTGTTCATTCCATGGGATCAACTTCCCACCTGCCCTATGTGACACAGGATCTGGCGTCAGTATCCTACCCAAGGTGATAGCAGACCATCTAGGTCTGAAGATAGAGCCTACTAAAGAATCGTTCATCTTTGTGGATTGTTCTCAGCAGAACTCTGGAGGAATTGTAAGAAACCTTGAGGTTACCATCGGAGAAGCCCTAATACCAGTAGACTTCCATGTCTTGGACGTCAAGGTAACCCTACCTACTTCTTTGCTACTTGGAAGAGCCTTCCTAGCCACAGTTGGAGCTTTCTGCAACCTTCAGACAAACAAACTGTGCCTAACCCTGATCAATCCTACGGTCTAATATGATTCGGTACGAGTCATCAAGGTTCCTGAGAAGATCCAAGACGGCTAAGACCTCGTAGCTGTTTCCTATTGTGGAGATGAATACGATTCACAAGACGCATACGAGACGGAGTACGATGAATCGATCGATAGTGGCACTGTCTCATCGATCAATTCTCTCGTGAACAGACATCGATCGACAGACATACATGGTCATCGATCGATTCGCGCTTCAACCAGATCGAGAAGGAGTTTCCAGACGGTGATTGAATCTTGACGCCCTTGGGCGAGCGGACCTTGATTGGGTTGATCCGCCTTTTTTCGTACCGATCTTCCCGGGGACCCTCGTACGCGCACGCCCGTCGTCTTCCGATCTTACTTTCAAGAAGTGTTTCACGAAAAACCCATAAGTAAAAAATAATCTTAGTCGTTGGCTTCGAGATAACCGTTTTCGACCCCAACAGAGAGTGGATATTCTAATTTGAGAAAATCTCGTATGACTTCTTTTCAAATCACAAGAAACTTCTTTTTTCAAGAAGTACTTTCCAGAGACTTTCAGCCGTTTATTCCGTCGTCACCGATTTTGATCCCAACAAAGATCTTTGCAACACCTAGAACCATGGCCAGACAAGTTCAATATCAATCGACGGAGTAACATCCACATCAATTGATATGAAGCCTGCACCATCAACCACCTACGCAAAATATGAGGTCGATGAGTCTCTCGGGGATATCTGGAAAGCACTGAGGAAAGCAGTGGATCGTTTCAGCAGCAAACTCACCAAAACCTGTGAACCTATCTTCCACAACCTAGGGGATCTAAGCATTTTTACCAAAGAGATGAAGAGATCTATCCGCCTTATCATTGAGGCGCATGCGGATATGAACCCCGCGGCACCTTGCAATCCTTTTGGAGGATTGACTCGTCTAAAAGCAGCTGAGAGGAAACTTGCTGACATACACTTCTTAGTAGACAAAGAATTGGAGGAACTCGCACTACGCATGGACCCTACGCAGCAGGAGGCTGAGAAGTTCCAACGTCAACTCGATTATCAGGCTGCATCAATCGCATCGATCGATGAGTACAATCTCACATAAATCGATAAGCGAATGACTGAAATCGATGGACAGATGAAGCTCTTTGCCGAGAAGCTTCACGAGAATTTACAGAAGCACAAATCGACCGATGATGAAGTTGATATACCATGGATTTTACCCGTTTTTACCCCTGGTATATGAGTGTTTTTACTACTATTATCTATGTTTTGGAGTCTATTAGGTATGTTTTCAGGTTCAGAAGCATTTTGGAGAAAAGTGATGATTTAGGTGCCTTTTTTGAGCTTAAAGAAGAGTTCACCCGAGATCAAGACCAGAGGTCGACATCAGAGTTACACATTGACCGATGCACACTCTGTGCAATCGATCGACACACATTAGCCGAAGGACGATACATCGAGACCATAATCGATCGATGTACACCTTGTACTATCGATCGATACTGAGGGCTGAAAGACGAGTTGGACCTGGCCGAACTTGAAGCCCAAGATATCACATTTTACAAGAATGCCCCTGACGAGTTTTTTAACCTAATGAACTCATATATTTATATGCCTAAGTGTTTTGGCATTAAAAACAAGCTTTCTTTTCATTCAAGTCTCTTTGATATACAATCTTTTACAGTAATAGAAGTTTTAAGAGTTTCTTCTACTTCTACTCATTTTCTTTCAGTTCTTTATTTGCAAAGGTTATAGGATTCTAGATCTAGAGGAAAGATCCAAAGAGATTTGTGATTGGAACTTAAGTGTTCATTCCTCTAATATATCTATAAACTCCTATTATTACCTTGTTGTTATGAACTACTTAGCCATGTCTGAGTAGATTCACTTGTTAGATTTAGGGTTTAAATAGGATATGAGGGATTAGCCCCAGCCTATAATTGCTATAGTTGTGATATTTATTGTTAGGATTGTTCATTAATGCTTTTCTAGCTTAGATACCTAGAACATGAACTTGGATTGCATTGATTTATTACATGCAATACCTGATAACATCCTAAACATGCTATGACCCTCTTGAGATATGCGAAAGCTGATCTAAGATCATGGTGAGCATTGCATCAACTCGTGCATAAAGCTTGCTTAGAGCCGTATCGATCGATACTCCTATAGAGTAATCGATCGACGAGTTAGAGGTGTATCGGTCGATATTCCTATCGAACTATCGGCGATACCAGCGCGAAGTAGCCGACGCAACACCATTTAGCATCTAAGTAATAGATGGTCTAAATAATGCAGAGCTGATGGATTCATTTAATAAGTGTTGAGCTCGACATATCATGCAAGCAACTTGTTAGCCTTTATAGTATTTATAATCCTAATTTCCTGAATACATACCCGAATCTAACTCCTTTTTTATTGTTTTCAAAACCAAATCCTTTCAACTGAGTAATCTCATCCTTACTCAGCAAACCTGCACTTTACTTTAAACTATTTTCAACCTAGCATAGTCATTAAGATTGCATCTTATTTGTACACTAGCTCTCGTGGATTCGATCCTAAGTACTTCAACTGAACCTCTTATTTGAGAGAGTAAAGTCACTCCTTTGGGTAATTTGAGTGGTATCAAATTTGGCCGTTGCCAGGAGCTTTGATACAATAGGATCTAATCTGATTAGGTCTAGGTTATTTTTATTTTCGTTTTAATTTGTTTCCTGACACAAAATTTTTTTCTTGTCTTTTCAGGTACATGCCCAGCAGCACCAGAAGCAACAAGGAATCCCAACTTTGTTCTCGAAGACCGCTAGCTTGGAGCGTTCAATCCGCAAGGAAATCCGTTCGCATCGATCAACGCCATCAACTGCCTGTTGACCGATACCGACGCACCCCTGCCGACCGAGACACCGTCTTTGTCGACCGACACTCGCACCTTCACGTCAACCGACGCTACTTCACCGTCGACCGACATCTTTCATCCGATAACGATCGATACCCCTAACCTTATATCGATCGATACTACTCCGCGAGTCATGGTTGCGCCTATTATTCTCACACGAGATGAGAATGGAGACTTGCGTGACCAAGAAGGTCACCTTCGTAATAAAGCAGGTCAGAAACTCAATGCTCAGAATGAAGTAATCCCTGAGCCAGAAACTGCACCTACAGGAGCCGTTCAACCTTTAGAAGAGGCTGCTCGAACACTAGCTGAATACAACCGTCCAGATCAGTTCTACACCAACAGATCAGCCATTCGTCCCCCTGCTATTCAGAGGCGATTTCGAGCTCAAGCCGCGTACTACACCCTTGTGGGACAGATACCTTACTATGGGCTGTCTAGTGAGCATCCTATGGACCATCTGGAGAGGTTCGAGGATCTCATATCTGCTATCAAAGCCAATGGAGTCCCTGTGGACTACCTTCTCTGTAAGCTCTTCAAACACTCTTTATCTGGAGAAGTTTTGCAGTGGCTTAAGCAGCTACCACCAGGATCTCTTACATCCTGGAGCGAAATCAAAAACGCATTTTTGCGTAACTTCTTTGATGATGCGCTGAAGACTTAAGGAGGAAAATTGCCACATTCAATCAGGAGCCTGGAGAGTCATTCAAGGATACCTGGATCAGATTCAAGTCTTACCATTGAGATTGCCCACACCATGGATTCAACAAAGTGCAGCTGCTCTGCACTTTCTTCAGAGGCATCGCACTGAAGTATCAGATGGCTCAGACGCAAGTGAAGGCAACTTCACCACAAGGAATCCTGAAGATCTGTGAAGCTGATAGACAACCTAGCATCCAGCAACAGCACAAAGAACATTGTAAGAGCAAGATCTGCAGCGTTCCTTGGAAAGGAACAGATAAATGAGGTACAAGCTACACTTGACAATGTTCAGAAACTGCTAAAAAAGCAAATCTGCTCAGTGTGGGAACCGAAATTCGCACCGTCAAATTAAGTTGATTTGGAGGAAAGCCAAGTGAACCAAGCCTTCCCTGAAGGTCCCGGATATCTGCTGGGCCGCACACGACACAATCAGTTCGACAAAGAAAATATGAAAGCGAAATAAAATCGTAAGAAAAAGAATAGAGCAAAAGATTTTATTTCGAATCCGCGTTTGGCGTGAACAACAGGTAAGAGCCTTGGCTACGAGAGCTGTCGGCAAGTTCGCTAGTCTGATCGCCTAAGTCTATCCTAGTTGAGTCGCAGCTCGCTAGTGAAAACAGAAAAGAATGCTAAGTTGCTCTAAGTGCTCTGGACGTTTTTTGATCTGGTTTGCTTCTTGCTCCAAGCTCTCCTTATATCCTCCTATGGCGGTCTATCTTCGCGGGCTGAGTCGGGCTTTTCCATTTTCGTCCATCTTTGTGTTTATCGGAAACTTGACATTTATCTTCTGAAACTTGATATTTATCTCTTATGGAAACTTGACATTTATCTCTTATGTGAGGATAAAGATAAACCGTCATAGTTATCCTTCCTTTCGAAAATCGCGTGGGCGTTTGGCGCGTTAGGCGTTAGGCGTTTTACGGTTTTGAAGGACAGTCTTTGAAGGTCTCGGTGTTTCGAAGGAACCTCAATTCCTTGTTTAGTCGAGGAAGTGGCGTTCTAGAATAACCGTGATCATACCAAACTTGCGTAGATTGATCGAACAAGCTAAGATGGGATCGAACCGGCACGATAGGACGACCGGGGCGAGGGCGTGGACCGACGCCAGGCCGACCAGCGGCGGTGCCGCCCGGCGCCAGGCGGTGCCGCCGGCGCCAGGCCGCCTGCGTGAGGTGCCGCCGGCGCCAGGCGGTGCCGCCGGCGCCAGGCCGCCAGCGCGAGCCGCCGGGCGCCAGGCGGTGCCGGGCGCCAGGCGGTGCCGCCGGGCGCCAGGCCGCCCAGCGTGGCGGTGCCGCCGGGCCAGGCGGGTGCCGGCCAGGCCGCCAGCGTGGTGCCGCGGCGCCAGGCGTCAGCGTGCGCCAGGCTGCCGCCGGGCGCCAGGCGCCAGCGCCAGCGTCCCGTGCCGGCGCCAGCCGTCCGCGTCCCGCGCCGCGTGCGCCCCGCGCCAGGCGTGCGGTGCCGCTGGCGCCAGGCCAGCCGCGTCCCAGCGTGCCGGCCGGCGCCAGGCGGTGCGCCGGGCGCCAGGCCAGCCAGCGCCGCGGCGCCAGGCGAGCGCCCGCGCCAGCGCCAGCGTCCCGGCGGCAGGCCGGGCGCGGCGCCAGCCAGCGTCCCCGCGCTGCTGGTGCCAGGCCGTCTTGCCGTCCGTGGGTTTGTTCGATCTTTCCCTCGTCGGTTGTTTGCGGAAATCTTCGAGTTTTGGGAGGGTCTCTAGTCGTAGATCTCGAGATAATTGTTTCCAACGAGATTCGCGAGTATCGGGATTTTGAGATGGACTTAGATCTTCAGATTTTCCGTCGTCGAGGATGAGAGCAATGTGGCTCGAGTTTTAGATATGTTAAAGATGAATCTTTTAAACAATCGGAAGGTTTTACGGAAGACTCATTGTAGATCTCGGACAATCCAGACATGGATTTCAAGGGACCAAGATGCTGTCATTGCCCGAGATCATGAGACGATCGCATGGATGGGCGCCAGGACCCTCGCCGTTGGCGCCAGATGGGAGTGGACGAGCCTTCCGTGAGTTTTATCGGCGGCGACCGTTTCTTGGATTTGATCGTCGCTTTTTCTTTCGAGGACTTTGGTGGCGATTTCGTCATTGACCGATTTTGACCCCAACAGTTAGCCCCAGCTAGCTAGGAACCGTAGAGCCTGTCGGATCCTAGCTTGTATAGCCGTGTGGGAAGGTGTTGAGATGTAATCGTCTGCCGAAAATCGGGGTAAATAGTGATTTTACCTCCTTTATATGGAGTAAGAAATCTCATTCTTACTTCATCACAAGGTTTTACTCTCTCTCAAGAATCCTTTCTCTCTCTTAAGAACAATGTCTTCAAGATCCTCAAAGAGAAACTCTTCTTCCCATTCATCCTCGGATGACTCTCCTGCCCATGTAGCGGTAAAGCGGAGGAGTCGGTCGAGGAGGAAAAGAGGAATCGTATTCGAGCCTTGTAGGTTAGCCCCTACACTGCCAGAGATCCCTGTTCGAAGAGGCCTGCGAGGCAGCCCGGTGCTCCTTTGCGCCGAGCTCGGTTTCTCGTAAATATCTCAAGGTTCTTGAGATTTTACCAGGTTCTGAAGAGTCAAATTTGATTCCGTTGGTAGCGAGTGCAAGGAATCCTCCAAGATTTCTTTACATGTTCTGAAGCTTTCTTCGTCTGCCGTATGTGGTTCCCAATTCCTGGTGCCATTGTTCGCGCTTCACGCTTGAACTTCGATCAACCAACTCAGCGTTCCTGCCTTGGAGAGTTGGCTTGGCGTAATCGCTAGCTTCTGAACTTCGGGATTGATCTTGGTCGATGATTTGAAGGTCTTTGGGGTACTCGGCCGACGGGAGTGGCGGTTACTATTCCATGCTGCCTAAGAAGGATATGGCCGTGATTCAGGGACTACTTGAATCCCAAATCGTGGCAGGGCGTTTCTTCTTTGTTCAAATAGATGGCGAGTCTGTCGAGGAGAGCTGCCTCCATCTATTTCCGCGAGCATGGAACTTTAACCGAGGTAATGTGATGAAAACTCTGTTGTCTATCTCACTTTTTGCGCGGTCTTTGACAAAATTTCCGTTTTGTAGGAACAACCCTACGCGCATTTGCCTGGTAGCGTTTTCGTCAGAGAGATCTTCTTCGTCAAAGGCCGTTTTCTGGAAATCCTTCACCCTCGAGCGGATCCGAGATGCGGTTAACCTTTATCGGTCGGGGTCCTGTTCCGTCGTCGCCAACCTGTTACCGTGGTTCCTACCGGGCGCAGACAGAGGTCTCGTAAGGGGAAGGAAATCGATGATGGGAAGGCTCGAAAACCCTTCACCGTTGGGAGAAAAACCTAGTTTTGTTCCAACGGAAAAAGATGGAGCCAGCGGTTTTCCACCTATCAACTTCTTTGATGGCCTTCCTCCGGAGTTTACTACTGATGAGTCGCTGGAGGATGAGGAGAAACAACGGGTTTTTGGCGAGGGCTCCCAACGTGTCAACGAGGTTTGGCCCTTCGAACTTCTTTAACCTTGCGTTTGAATCCGTATATAAGCATGCTTGCTGATCTTGAGTTTTATGCAGGGACTAAGAGTGTTTAGCGAGGCGCTTGACTCGAGTTTCCGCAAATCCAGGATTGCTAACTTCAAGACCACAGAAGTGGGCGAGAGTTTTCGGTTCCGTCAAGAGGTGAAGGCACAGAACGCGAAGCAAGCTGAGCTTCACGCTCGGGCTCTCGTACGGGCGGAAAGGAGAGGAAGAAGGATGGTCGCGGAGGTGGCAAGGCGGGCGGAATCGTTTGCTGCTGAGTTTCAATGCTTTAAAGAAGCTCAGGAGTTTGTTGGTGATTTCCGCGAGTGCCGAGGTTCGGTCGTAAATCTTTACAAGTCTCAGAACCCAGATTTCTCTTTCGATTCCGAGATCGCTGAAATGAAGGATTTCATGGCCGAGTGTGCTCATGCTGAGTCCTTGGTTCCTCCGGTAGAAGAAAGAGTCCGGAGACTATGGGAACCTATCGAGGTTTCGAGGATCTGTGGAGGTCGGAGCCGATGAGAATGCCGAGAATGGTGGGAATGCTCGAGGCGTGAATGAGGAAGTGGACCAGCCTGCTAGTTCATTTGGGATTTCTGCATCCGGTTTCTCAGCGTTGACTTCCTTTTGTGAATTGAATTTTCTGGCCGTGTGTGGCGTTTTAGTAATTTTATCCTGCGACCGTTGGAGGTTGCATTCTTATGTTTTGGGACTGGCGTTGGTGGCTTTGAATCCTGCCGTCTTTTGCGGCTTTTATGAATATGAAAATTTGCGAGATTTAGTCTTTTGTTTTGATTTATACTTTCGTCAAGTGTAGAGGAAGGATCACGTAGTCGCCATTATCCTAACTCTTTTTTCGCTGGTCCGTATGCTACTTTTAGCGGCGTTTTAGGTGTAGCGATAAGAGACATGTTTTGGGATCTCGTATCACGATACTATGTCTGTGAGATGTCAAGATCCAGCAAGACTGGGTTTAGGGCAAGACCTAGGTTTACTCTCAGCTTTGAGGCTGTGCGATGACTGATCGGCTTTCGTTTTGCCTGTTAGTGATTTCTTCCTGATTCTTTTGTTTAAAGTCGCGACTAGTCGCGCTTATATGACTTGTGTTAAAAGAATCGAGCTATCTTCGAGTTTATCGAGATGCTAAACCAAAATTTTGGGTTTCTTGTATAGCGCTATGATATCCTTGTCGGATGTAAGAGGACCTTTGTAGGTCTGACTACGATTTTGTATTGAGTGAAGCGTTTTTATGGCGTCCGTCGGGGCCAATCGGCGTGAGTTTATTTTAAGTCGCTGGTGGACTGTCTTTTGCGGATATACGAGTTTTGTTATCTTTTAAGAAGTTGCGGCGTCTCGCGTTTCTTTTGAAGATATGATTTTCGTTTTCGAGCGTTGATCGTTTAAGTAAGTATAAAGATAGAAAGAATTTTATTAAAAATTTGAGAAGTTTAAAGTACATATCGCGGATTTTCGCGTTTTGTGGGAGTATAGGAATATCGCGCAGTCCCCTTTTGGTGAGGGGATAGCTGAACTCGTCGGGTTTCGACGAGCTGCCTCGATACCTCTTCGAGGATCAAGCCATCTCGTAGTTCTGATAGTTGCGTGGACGTTTTACTCCCGTGCGTTGCCGTTCGATCGTGCTGATCGGATCAGTGGTTTGTGCGGGTCGAGCTGTCGTTCTTACGGCGGTGGATTGAGGCTTTGTCGTCGTCTTGAATCGTTGCCTGTTCAGATGATTTTGGATCATCTTTCTTGAGTCTTCGGGAATGTTGTGTGATTCCTTTGCTCGCTTTGGGTTGACCGCAGGGCGTTCCGATCTTTTAGCAGTTTGAACTTCGGCTAGGTAACGAGTCTCGACTGTTTCTGGCTACCCGGATGGCTGCGGTTCGGTCGAGTCGGGAACTTGATACCGAGGTGATATGTGGGCGGTACTGCCTTCATGGAGTTGATCCATGGGGTTCCCATGATGGCGTTGTAGATGGCGGGTTGTCGACTACTGCAAACTCGGCGATCTTTGTAACTTCCTTCGCCATGACTGGGAGTTTAATTTTCCGAGGTCATGGTAGTGGCGCCGAGAACCCGTCAAAGGTTTTGGCTCAGGGCGACTTCCCCAAGTGGGATCTTCATCCTGTAGAGGGTGTCGCGGAAGATGGCGTTGACCGTGCTTCCAGTATCGGCGAGAATGCGGCCGACTTGAGATCTGGATGACCAGGTCGATTACCAAAGGGTCGCAGTGAGGTTTGTCGATTCCGGCGGTCGTGTTCCTCAGCGATTGTGTGGTTAGGAACATCGCTGTCCGGGAACCAGTTGGAACTGGTCTCGGCTTTTCCCGTAGGCTTTTATCGATGAGACAGAGTCCTGGTAGAACTGTGATCCTCCGATGATCATGTTTACCCTCTGGCGACTGCTGTTGTTCCTTGGTCGTCCTGTCTTCTTCCGCTTTTCCCTGATTGGTTTTCGTTAGCGGTCTTGGAGGTAGTTTTGTTAGTCTTTGGGCGGTCGGAGTCAGGAGCAAGTCCTTTATACTCTTGACCTTTGATAGCTTCGCCGGTGAGGAGTTTTGCGGCGAGCGGGCCGAGAACCTTGCAGTTCGCAGTGGAGTGACCTCTGGTCTCGTGGAACTTCGCAGTAGGAGTTATCCTTGTACTGGTTCCTGGTCAGGTGTTTCGGAGGTTTTGCCCTGCTCGAGTTGATGGCGTAGTTATGCTCGCCTTGGGCGTCTTCCCCGTGATGGGCGTATTTGTCGTTACGAGGGTTTCTTCTTGGGCGCGGTTTTCTGCGGTCCGTGCTTCTGCGATAGAAGCTTCATCTCTTCTTCCATGATGATGAAGTCTGTTGCCTTGTGGAAGTATCCTGGATTGTCAGCGGCTTTTCCAGTAGTATCCACTTCGAACTTCGACTTGTACCAGAGTTTTCTCGGGTCGATTGCGACATTATCGCTGATGCCCGTTACTCTGGCCATCACCAGTTTGAACCTTATGAAGTCGCGGAGTGACTCGTCTTCCTTCTGAGCTAGACTCCATAGATCCACGTCGGACGTTTCTCTATCCATGAACATGGAGTACTGTTTGAGCGCCGAGGCCAGTTAGCGGAAGCTTCGATGGAGTTCCTTTTGAGCGGAGAACCACTCGGCGCAGCACCTTTGAGGTGCTTTCGGCGAAGAAGACAATGACCTGCGTCCGTTCGCCCGGGAGTTTGCACCTACCCATTGCGATCTGGAAGGACTGCAGGTGCGACTTAGGATCCGTCGTACCGTCATAGGCCGGGATTTTGATCTTCCACGGGTCTGAGATCGTGTTTCCGTGATCCAGTGGTGAGCGGTGTTTTCCGTGCTTCCTCGAGAAGTCTATCGATCTCGGGCGGAACTGGTCGCCTGATGGATCTGCGATTTTACGCTTTCACTTCAGCCACGGTCTTTTGAGAGATTCACGGAGATCATGGATCTCGCTATTGCGCCGGCGTTCCTCGAACCTGTCGGCTGGTCGCGATAGATCGAGTTTGATCTTCCGCGAGTTCTTCCTGCTCCATCCAGTAGAGTTCTTCTTCCTCTTCTGTCATGGGCCTATCGAAGGATACCGTCTGCCGGCGGACTGGCCGGTTCTCCTGGGGTGGATGTCAGCGTCTTCATCGGAAGGATCCGATCGGTCGCTGACATCTAGATCGATCTTCGCGTCGCTTTCCTTGTTTCCGCGGCGGAGTGGAAGGTTCTGCGAGGTCGTTTGCTGTCCTTTGGAGCCGTTTCCTCGAGTGGGCTCTTCGGGCATCTTTCTCGTGCCGGAGATCGAAGTCGAGTCTCCTGCATGGCGTGCCTTGGTGGATCAGCGGCAACTTGCTCCTCGCAGTTAAGGTGTCGACCTGTTTTGCGGCGAGGTTATCAGCTTGTCTGTTGTTCCGCCAGCGGGCGGAGGTAAACAGTTCCTTCATCTGCTTGGCGCCTCAGTGTTTGCATCAGCAGTGACTGTGGGCGTCTCCAGCTGGAGTCTTCTCAGCGTTGGCATCGGCGGGTGTTCCGTCTGGCTGGCTGATCCTTGGTGGCGTCGGCTGACATGATCGGCGTGTGCGCGAGATAGATAGATCCGTAACCCCCCCTCCTTCTAGCGCCAAACTGTGGGAACCAAATTCGCACCGTCAAATTAAGTTGATTTGGAGGAAAGCCAAGTGAACCAAGCCTTCCTGAAGGTCCGGATATCTGCTGGGCGCATACACAATCAGTTCGACAAAGAAAATATGAAAGCGAAATAAAATCGTAAGAAAAAGAATAGAGCAAAGATTTTATTTCGAATCCGCGTTTGGCGTGAACAACAGGTAAGAGCCTTGGCTACGAGAGCTGTCGGCAAGTTTGCTAGTCTGATCGCCTAAGTCTATCCTAGTTGAGTCGCAGCTCGCTAGTGAAAACAGAAAAGAATGCTAAGTTGCTCTAAGTGCTCTGGACGTTTTTGTGATCTGGTTTGCTTCTTGTTCCAAGCTCTCTTTATATACTCCTCTATGGCGGTCTATCTTCGCGGGCTGAGTCGGGCTTTTCCATTTTCGTCCATCTTTGTGTTTATCGGAAACTTGACATTTATCTTCTGGAAACTTGATATTTATCTCTTATGGAAACTTGACATTTATCTCTTATGTGAGGATAAAGATAAACCGTCATAGTTATCCTTCCTTTTCGGAAAATCGTACGTGGCCGTTTTGGCCGCGTTGGGCCGTTTAGGCGTTTTTACGGTTTTTCGAAAGGACAGTCTTTGAAGGTCTCGGTGTTTCGAAGGAACCTCAATTCCTTGTTTAGTCGAGGAAGTGGCGTTCAGAATAACCGTGATCATACCAAACTTGCGTAGATTGATCGAACAAGCTAAGATGGGATCGAACCGGACGATAGGAGCGAGACGGGGCGAGGGCCGTGGACCGCGCCAGGCCGACCAGCGGCGGTGCCGGGCGCCAGGCAGTGCGCCCGCCAGGCCGGCCTGCGTGGCAGTGCCGCGCCGGGTGCCGCCGGTAAGCCGCCGCGCGGATTGCCGCCAGGCGAATGCCGCGCCGGCGCCCGCGCGGTGCCGCCCGGCGCCAGGCAGATGCCGCCAGCCAGGCCGCCAGCGTGGCGGGTGCCGCCGGCGCCAGGCCAGCCAGCCCAGCGTGCCGCCGGCGCCAGGCGGTGCCGCGGCGCCAGGCCAGCCAGCGCCCGCGTGCCGCCAGGCGCCAGGCCGCCGCGCCAGGCACCGCGTCCAGCTGCGCGCCAGGCGAATGGCGCAGCGCCGCGGCGGGTGCCGCCGGCGCAGGCCAGCCGCGTGCCGCCGCCGGGCGTGCCGGCCGGCGCCAGGCCAGCGCGCCAGCGTGCGCCGGCGTGCCGCCGCGCCAGGCCAGCCCGTTTCCAGCGCGCCCGGCGGTGCGGCCGCGCCAATTGCCGGCGCCAGGCGAGTGCCGCCCGGCGCCAGGCCAGCCAGCGCGTGCCGCCAGCCAGGCGGTGCCGCCCGGCGCCAGGCCAGCCATCCTGCGTGCCGCCCGCGAGGCAGTGCCGCGGCGCTAGCCAGCGTCCAGCGTGCTGCTGGTGCCAGGCGTCTTGCCGTCCGTGGGTTTGTTCGATCTTTCCCTCGTCGTTGTTTGCGGAAATCTTCGAGTTTTGGGAGGGTCTCTGTCGTAGATCTCGAGATAATTGTTTCCAGCGAGATTCGCGAGTATCGGGATTTTGAGATGGACTTAGATCTTCAGATTTTCCGTCGTCGAGGATGAGAGCAATATGGCTCGAGTTTTATATATGTTAAAAGATGAATCTTTTAAACAATCGGGAAGGTTTTACGGAAGACTCATTGTAGATCTCGGACAATCCAGACATGGATTTCAAGGGACCAGGATGCTGTCATTGCCGAGATCGTGAGGCGATCGCATTGATGGGCGCCAGGACCCTCGCCGTTGGCGCCAGATGGGAGTGGACGAGCCTTCCGTGAGTTTTATCGGCGGCGACCGTTTCTTGGATTTGATCGTCGCTTGGCTTTTCTTTCGAGGACTTTCGGGTGACGATTTCGTCATTGACCGATTTTGACCCCAACACTCAGTGGAGGATGCAGAAGCTGATGAAGAAGATGACTACACAGAAGCAGAAGTCAACTGGATCAGTGGAACCATATTTCAGAGTCTGGAAACCAAGGAAGCGAAACTTCCACGGGACAGAGAGAAACTTCAACAGCAGCAACTGACAACAGCGGAGTTATGGAAACTCATCTTACATGAAGCCACCAACAGGAGTTATGGAAACCCGACAGCGGCGCCAAATTTGATATCACTCAAATTATCCTAAGGAGTGACTTTACTCTCTCAAATAAGAGGTTCAGTTGTAGTACTTAGGGATCGAATCCACAGAGACTCTAGGATTACACAATAGATTGTTTAGTCTTTGAAATAAAGCTAGACAAATAGGTTTAAAGCAATAAATAAAGGGGTAAGCAAGTAATTGCTTGATTGAATGGATTATGTTTTAAGCAAGAGGAAAGAAAGTTAGATTTAGGCTATTTCTAAGGCATAGCTAGCATCACGGGGTATCTAAGGTTTTAGTATTCATAGTTCTGAACTCAAACTTTAAGGTTAGATCAATGATTGATTATCTTCAACTAGATCTTAAATCACCAACTATCGTTCGATGAGAATAAGAAAGTGTCGATCGACTATTCTAATTGAATATCGATCGATACACCTTTTGCGGTATCGCTGGATAGGCGGATTGCTCTATCGATCGATATCGTTTCTAGTGAGCTTTAAGATCGGATTTGAATTGGTTCTCAATCTTACAAAGAGGCTACTCTCGTGTACTCAAGGTAAGTTGGAACATACCAGCTTTAGGTTTCAAGGATTTGCTAAGTTTTCACTTATCCAAATTAATCCTAAGATCTAAGATAAGGGTGATCAATCGTATACTTAGCATTAAGAACAACTAGAATGAAGAACTATATTTTAAACACCCTAGCATTAAATCAATTGCAATGCATGCTTAGCCTTAATGAGAAGCCCAAATCTAACAAGAGAAACTACTCAAACATATTCATGGAAGACAAAATCATGATGGTTTGAATAATACTTTAAAATAGAATAATAAGAAAAACAGTAAAAGAGTAGAGAAAAATAAGGGAGTTCAAGATCTTCTCTGTATGCAGTTTGGATCTATCTCTCCACTCCTAAGCTCTCTCTCCAAGGTAACAAGAAGCTTCTCTCAAAATCAGGTCTAAAAGTTCTCTAGGTTAAGTCTTGCCTATAAAATAATACAAAACCCTTTTAATATAGCCTAACAGGCGGCCAGGGACTCATTTGGTAGAAGTAAAACCCTAATGAGATGTCTAGCTCATTAAACTCGTCATTAATTCTTGGAGGCCTTTCATGTCGATCGATTTCATAATCTTCTATCGATCGATTAGCATAGTGTCTCGTCGGTCGATGCGTCCTGGTGAGCATCGGTCGATTTAGCTCCAATACAATCCTCCTCAAAGTATCCATTTTTGCTCCAAAATGATCATATTTCACCAAAGATTACCTGAACATGTAAAAGCTCGTAAAAGACACCAAAAGTGTCCTTTTGTTTCCAAAAACATATAAAAATCATGGTTGAAAGTGGGTAAAATCCATGACTTATCAACTCCCCAAGACTTATCCTTTTGCTTGTCCTCAAGAAAATCTAAGGACATAGATCTAGAAGAAGGTTCCAAATAGGGAGACTTAAACAACCTCTAACTCAAAATCATCACCTCAACTTTGTTGCAAGCCACATCAAAATTCTATCAACTTCAGAAGCACATTATGCCATATCCTAGCTTAGCAACCAAGTTCATCTAGCCAACATCTTAGCAATCCTGCCTGACTAACCCCTCTACTGATTTCATTTCTGTGCATAAAGATAAATGTGCGGGCTTCACCTTGGGAGTATCGATCACAGGATTCAAGGTTGCTTAGTCAAGTATCCGGATCTGCAAGTAAAAGTTAGTTCCTATCCTCTCTCTCTACTATTTCTCTCCTAGTCAGGTCTGCTTCATTTGCAAGACATTGACCAAGATTGGACAGGCTTCCATGAATCAAGCCTTAATGGTTGCAGCCACCAAGTCCTGTTCACTTCTTTTTGACCTATATCATAGGATTCATTGCGAAGCAAGTCTTGAAGGGGGTAACCACCAAGCCCTGTTTGAACCCTTTACCTATAGAATTCGTATGAATCAAGTCTTGAGGGGGATAACCGCCAAGCCCTGTTCGAATTCCTTCCTAGTTAATATCTAACTAATCCTAGAACAATAATTTAAGATAATTTTTTTTTTTTGATGAGAAATTATATCTAATTTCGAAAATGAGAGAGAGAGGGTGATAAAACTATCTACACAAGGCTTTACCATCCGGACTTGTTCGAAGCATCCGATCCCATGTATACCAAGTCCCAAGACAAGCAGAGAATGTCAGGTTAGGTTGGAAATCAGTTTTGGTTCTTTCAAACAACCATGAAAAGTATTGTCATAGTGACCGGTGATCCACTTTAGCATCTATAGTACATTCTACAGTTGACAAATCTAAGAATGGTGCTAAAGAGTGGTTAGAAAATAAGTAGAAATCATTGTCTCTGTTTTGGTACATGATAAATTCTCTTCTTCTTTTTTTTTTCTTTTGAAAAAGAAAGAAAGCTTTAGAAGAGATTTGAAAAGGGAAATGAAAAATGCTTTTAAGAAATAGAGACTTAAAAATGTTAGTAACAACCCCCCCAGACTTAAACGACACTGTCCCCAGTGTTATTTAGTCTAAGTGCGGTGAAAAGGAAAAAGAAAATTAGAAAGTTAATGACTAAGTAACCGTACCTATTTTTAATTGTATCGATCGATACCATGTCTAGTCTATCGATCGATAGCTGTTAGACAAAAGGTCACCAATTTGTCTGTTGGTATCTAACCCGTCTGATATGTCATTTGTTAGTTCTGTTAGACAATCCAAACACAAGCAAATAGATAATAAGTCATAAAGATAGATAGTCTAGAGTAATAAATCCTAAAAATCCGAAATAAAAATAGAAAGAAAAATAAAAGTGTCTCAGAATAAGGGATAGAAATATGAGGACTAGTCGGAGTCCTCTGCTGCATCCTCGTCGTCTGATGACAAGTCACGACGGTACTGGTGAGATGGACCTGGGGCTGCTGGATCATGGGCTCTCACGCTCCTCCTGCTCATGCACCTACAGCGAGACACTCTTGACCAGATGGCCTGGAGAGCGTCTGCGACGAACCTCTGAAAATCCCGTGGTGGCGCCGGAATGTCGGGCATGATAGGGAAGTCGTGCTGGTGCCTCTGGCGGGCCCTGCGTAGCTGGTGCTCTGCGCCCTCCTGGAACTCTCTGTGGCACGTCCTGGAGATTGCGGAGGAATGCCTCATCTGGCTGGAAGCGGAGCCTGTCAATGTTCCCCTCCAAGTCCGTGATGTGGCGGGATGGCAGCTGCAGAAGACGGAGGCGGTCTGCTCTCCTGAAACTCCAGAGCAGGCCGTCCTTCAGCCACTGGGCTGATGACAGATGCGCCATGTCCAGGTAGGCGCGGGAGGTGCGGGATGGCTCTCCAGTCAAGCGGATGCCGAGGTGCTGGAAGATCGGTGTAATCAGGCTCCCAATCGTCTCCTTCTTCCTGCCAGTACCCTTGAAGGGCTTCATCTTCAGCGACACCAGGTGTTGGCGAAGAGGATCCCAGGTTGGGCATGGGCATGTCGCGGTCGGGTCAAGGTCCTGCAGGTCGACAAATCCGTCAAACGCAGTGAACAGCAGTGTGAACTCGTCAATCCTTGTTGGGCTCCATCTTGCACAGCAGAGTCCTGGCAAGGGCCCTGATGAAATGCGCAAGGTGGGATGGCGGATGTCGGTCTGAGTGACAGGCGTGCTCCAGTGGCCTGTGCCAATGATCCTCAGAAGTCACCGATCGCCGGGAACTCAGGGACACTCATAGCGGAGTTGAAGGATCGAACCGTAGATCTCACAGATCTCAGCAACTGTGATCTGGTATCTGACACCTCGGGCAAGAGCGAGAGAACTCCGTCGCTGCGGCAGCGGCCAGTGGTGGTGGTGTAGGTGAGGTCGGCTGTGGCGAGGAATTGTCGGACCAGAGGCGGGTAGAGGTCGTAGGCGTGTAGCCATGGTGCCCAACCAAGCTGACCGATCATGTCCCTCAAATCATGCCAGAGACCAAGCTGCGGACGGTAGCCTCGTCGATGAAGCGGGTGGGAGCAATGTCAGCAGCCATCGTTGAAGAACAGGCTGTCGTGGTCGTCCCAGGTCTCCGTCGCCCGGTGGGTGCAAGCGGTGGAGCGGACCACTGTGTCGGTGGGGTAAGACTCCACCGTCTGTATGGCCTTGGAAGGGTTCCTAGGCCAAGGAGGCTTCGTCGGACTGTCGGGGTGGTGAGTGTGATGATGATGATGGCGTCGAGGAGGATGGTGGTGTGGGTGGTGCCTGGAGGTGCTCGGGTTATCGAGCCTCCTCTTGATCCTCCTCTGCGTGTCGGCTATCTCTCCGTGAACTCATCTGCAAACAAACAAATAATCATCTATTAGCACATGTAATCGATGGTTCCGATATCGATCGATTCTCTAGAAGCAAAATCGATCGATTTGTGTGTCCCGTATCGATCGATTGTCATTATCTGACATCAATTCTTTGCGTCGATATCGATCGATTCGACAACAACCGTGTCGATCGACCGACATCGGACCTGCAAATCAAAATTCATCCCAAATCGCGATTTCACGAATCAACAAATGCAAATCGAACAGTGAAGGGACCTATTCCATCATACTAGCAACCTAAATTGACCAAATCCAATCGAGCGATTTTTGTTCATGTCAAAACCTAGTCAAATAAAATCCGAAAAATAGAAAATTTTGGGATCATACCTTGAAGAATCGGTGAGAAGATGAACAAATGAGTTAGAAAGTGAAATACAAAGAGATTGAGTAGCGGCGAAAATCGGTACGGTTTCTAGAGAAAAATCGGTTTTGTTTTGGGGAAGAATGCGAAATGAGAGGAGAGAAGAAGCGGATATCGGGGTTAATGACCCACGGCCTCGAAATACCCTAATCGATCGATATGACTTTGTGCGTGTCGATCGATTTTAAAGCGGTCCTTATCTATTCTTTTTTTTTAGAAAAAGAAAATAAAAATAAAAATAAAATTAAAAATTTGAAAATAAATAATAAAAATGAGACTGAAATGCAAAAGTGGGTTGCCTCCCACTGGCTTTATTTTAGTCATTAGCTTGCCTGAAAAAAAAAATCTCTTTAATCTGATTCGGGATGCCCAACCGTAAAGGTTTGACATTGGTTTGGCCCATAATGCTTCACTCGTTGCCCATTCACGTAAATTCTTCTCCTTTATCATTCATAAGGGTGGCGGCTCCGTTTGGTCTAGTTACGTAACTGTGCAAGGTCCTGACCAGCGAGCGGAGTTTTCGAAACAAGGTTAGCCGAGAGTTATATAATAGAACTTGATCGTTGGCGGCAAAGTGCCGGGAGACGATCGTCTTGTCATGGTAAGCTTTCGTGCGCTCTTTATACAACTTTGAAATCTCATAAGCTAGATGTCTGATTTCATCTAGTTCGTTTAGTTGTATGAGTCTCCTTTCGGCAGCAGTCTTAATGTGAAATTTAGCAATTTGTTGCCCATGCTGATTTATGCTCTAATTCAGCGGGTAAGTGACAAGCTTTTCCGTAAAGAAAAGGAGTTATTCCTAGTGGGGTTTTAAATGCAGTTCTGTATGCCCAAAGTGCGTTGTCCAGCGTCCGTGACCAATCTCTTCTGGTGATCCCAACGGTTTTCTCCAGAATAACTTTGATTTGTCTGTTTGAAACTTCTACCTGCCCACTCATTTGTGGATGGTAGGGTGTGGCAACTCTGTGGTGAACTCCATTTTCCTGAGTAGATTTTGAAAACCTTGTTGATAAAATGGGTACCCCATCGCTTATCACTACTCTAGGAACTCCAAATCTAGGAAAGATAATGCTTTTGAAGAGTTTGACAACGACAGAAGCATCATTTGTAGGAGTGGCTATAGCTTCAACCCATTTTGAAACATAGTCAACAGCAACTAAAATGTATCTGTTCCCGTACGAGGAAGGGAAAGGACCCATAAAATCTATCCCCCAACAATCAAAGACTTCGATCTCGAGAATGAACTTCTGTTCCATTTCATGTCTTTTACTGATTTTTCCTATTCGTTGACACCTATCACATTTTATGATATAGGCGTGAACATCGCGGAACATAGTAGGCCACCAAAATCCGGCCTGAAGGATTTTAGATACCGTAGTGAAAGTTGCGAAATGTCCGGAATAAGATGATCCATGGCAGTGGAATATGATGTCCGGCACTTCAGCGGCTGCAACACAGCTTCTGTAAATTCCGTCGGCACATTTCTTGTAGAGATATGGTTCATCCCAGTGGTATCGCCTGACTTCTCGGAAGAACATCTTTCTGTCATAATTTTTAAGTCCTTCTGGTTCGACGTTAGCAGCTAAATAGTTTACTATGTCGGCATACCAGGGCCTGTCTCTGAACTTCTTTTCAACAATGTGCACTTCCTGATCGGAGTTTTGGAACCCATCAGGAGTGTGCGGATCAGTTTTGATAGTATCGGCTACGGTGACAGTTACATTAAGGGACATCTTGAATGAGACTTTACCCAGGTCAAGGCCATTTTCACAATTGGTCAGTGTGTCTGTCTTGTTGTCTATCGGTTGATCTGTTGAGTCATCGATCGACATTGGTCCGATTATATCGATCATCACATCACTTTGTTCATCGAACGATATAGATTCAGATGCAAGATTTATCTGACCAACGAATGTAGATTCGGCCAGGTATACGCCTTCGTCTGGCAAAAAATCATTAATAGGAGTATTGTCAGTGACTTTTATCCAGGAAAGGTGATCAGCTACGCTGTTATCTACTCCTATTTTGTCCTTTATTTCCATATCAAATTCTTGGAGCAGAAGTATCCATCGGATAAATCGTGGTTTGGCATCTTTCTTTTGCATAAGGTATTTTATTGCTGCGTGATCGGTGTGCACAATGACTTTTGAGCCAACAAGGTAGTTTCGGAATTTCTCGAAAGCGTACACGACAGCAAGTAATTCCTTTTCCGTTGTGCCGTAATTTCTCTGAGCATCGTCCAGAGTTCGGCTCGCGTAGTAAATAACATGAAGTTTTTTATCTTTACGCTGCCCTAACACTGCTCCTACTGCGAAATCACTTGCATCGCACATAATTTCGAAAGGAAGACTCCAATCGGGTGCTTGTACGACAGGTGCAGTTATCAAATACTTTTTGATTTTATCAAAGGCCTGCTGACATTCTGAAGTAAATTCGAATTTAACATCCTTGCAGAGGAGTGTCGTCAGAGGTCTGGCAATTTTGCTGAAATCTTCTATAAACCTTCGGTAGAATCCAGCATGCCGGAAACTCCATATGTCCTTCGTTATTTGTTGGAGGTAAACCAGTCATTACTTCTATCTTTGCTCGATCTACTTAAACTCCAGCAGAAGATACTTTGTGTCCAAGAACAATCCCATCATTAACCATAAAATGGCATTTTTCCCAATTGAGAACAAGGTTCTTTTCCTCGCATCTGGCTAGAACTTTACAGAGGTTGTCGAGACAACTTTTGAAATCAGATCCATAGACTGAAAAATCGTCCATAAAAACTTCCATAAAATCTTCTATCATATCAGTGAAGATAGACATCATACAGCTGGAAAGTGGCAGTTACACAGGCCAAATGGCATCCGGCGGTAGCGAATGTTCCGTAAGGGCATGTGAAGGTTGTCTTTTCTTGGTCATCGGATGAATTGGAATTTGGAAAAATCCGGAATATCCGTCGAGAAAAATAGTACTGATTATTAGCTAGTCTTTCCAACATTTGATCGATGAAAGGTAAAGAACAATGGTCTTTCGCGTTCGCGGAGTTTAGTTTCCTGTCGATGCACATCGGTGTCCAGTTACAATTCTTTTGGAATAAGTTCGTCTTTGTCGTTTCTGACCACAGTGATGCCTCCTTTCTTAGGCACCACGTGAACTGGGCTCACCCAATTGCTATCTGAGATTGGATAGATTACACGGCATCGAGAAGTTTGATAATCTCCTTTTAACAACTTCTTTCAGGTTGGGGTTGAGTCGCCTCTGATGTTCTATTGATGATTTTGATTCATCTTCAAGATGAATCCGATGAATACACAGGTCGGGGGAAATTCCTGGAATATCTTCAAGAGAGTATCCGATTGCTTTCCTGTGTTTTCGCAGTTTATTCAGCAATAAAGCGAGCTCACTGTTAAGTAAGATTTGCATTTACGATAACTGGATAAGTGTTTTCAAAAGGTAGGCATATTCGAGTCCAGCAGGATGTGGTTTCAATTCCACCTTTGGTGCATTTTCCTTGCTTAGATCGTCTCTCGAGAATGGTTGTCGATCGACAGCGTTTTTAAAATATAGATCGATATTCATCTCGGAGTCATCTTCACCATTGCTGGCATCGTCATTTCTTGCGTCCATTAAATGTGCATAATCCTCCGTATGGTTATCTATGCTGAAAACTTCTCCCTGCAACCACGAGCGTCCTCGATCTGGTTTTCAAGGAATGAATCTTCAAAAGATTTTTGTGTAAGCTCGTCAATATCATCGACATAGGAAGATGATCTATCTATCAAGGGGCGCGTCATTACCTTTTCCATGTCAAATCGCATTGGAATGTTTCCAATGTTCAGGCAGATGCGTCCTTCCTTGACTCAGACCTTGTAGCTGTTTGCTATTGTGGAGATGAATACGACTCACAAGGCGAATCTGAGACAGAGACCGAAGAATCGATCGATAGAAACACTGTCTCATCAATCATCTCTGGTGAACCGACATCGATCGACAGCCACACATGGTCATTGATCGATTCACTATTCAATCAGATCGAGGAGGAGTTTCCAGAAGGTGATTTCGAAGTAAACACGTGGGAGAACGACTACTACATCCCACCATATGCTGCAAATACTACTCATCTCGAGGGTATACTGATGAATACGAGGAGGAGAGCTATAGAATGTCAAAACCGAGAAGATGAAGATCGACTTCTCCACCACAACCTCGGAATCACGACATCGATCGACAGGGCCTTCTCCCCATCGATCGATACTACTTGCCTCGCATCATTCGACAACACAGTCAACAACAAGAGACGGAGACTACTCAATCGGGAGCTGGGCAAGCGACTACCAGTACGAGAGCTCCGCAGTCGAGACCGCCGCACCAACATACATCACCCAACCGAAGAAGTCTCATCGATCGACCACGGCGAGTACAATCGACCGATAGGCCTGAACAACCATCGACCGATTCAGAACCAGTGCAATCGACCGATTCATACAACCAACCATCCGAGGTAACACATTCAAATATACTTAATTTTGGAAATCTAATACCGGATGAATTTGGTATTTTCAGGGATTCACAAGGTTTTGCACGCTCAATGGATGGACGAACACTGCACATATCCAAAGAAGACATTGTAGACGTCCTACAGTTAGCCAATAGATCCCACAACCTATTCCAGCAACAACCACGGACCAGACCACCATTATCAGCACCAGGAGGCAGACACAACAACCGAGCCAAAGGAGGCTGAGGATAACCATCTCAACAGGAAGGATCCACATCTTCAACAAAAATCGATCGATACAGATTGTGTCGCATCGATCGATAAGTGTCCCGAATTCGGAAAGAGAGCCTTTCGATATGGAGTTCGAAAATTCTTTTGGGATCAGAGATGAGTATGGGGTCTACAGAGGCGAGAATGGTTTTGCTAGAGGAATAGATGGTGATGTCATCAGTATTTCTAAAGGCGACATCAAGAAACTGCTCCAAGAACTTCAATGGACTGGCTCCTACATCTGTCTACCAGAGCACGCTAGTTCATTTACAAGAAGAATTGGTGCAAGAAACCTACACCAAGGACGAGATCAACGAGATGTTCACGGTTTCCTTGGAGAACGCAAATGGGAAAAGCTCTCCATAGAAAGAGTTTGGAAGAGGCCACAGACAAGCTTAGCAGTAAGATGAACTGGATGTTCAGTGCAGACCAAGGATTACTCAAGAGGGTTCAACGTCTTGAGCTGGAACTGAAGATCTTATAGCGCACAGAACCATAGCCAGAAAAGATCAATATCGATCGACGGAGTAACATCCACATCGATCGATACGGAACCTACACCATCGACCACTTACTCAAAACGTGAGGTTGATGAGTCTCTTGGAGATATCTGGAAAGAATTGAAGAAAGCAGAAGCTCGTCTCAGCATCAAACAAACCACAACCTGTGAGGGGATCTTGCACAACCTAGCAGATCTTAGAATCTGCACAGAAGAGCTGAAGAGATCTATCCGCCTTATCAATGAAGCACGCAGATATGAACCCTGCTGCACCTTGCAATCCTTTTGGAAGATTGACCCGTCTGAAAGCAGATGAGAGGAAAATTGCTGATATACACTTCTTAGTAGACAAAGAAGTGGAGGAACTCGCACTACGCATAGATACTACGCAGCAGGAGGCTGAGAAGTTCCAACGTCAACTTGATTATCAGGCTGCATCGATTGCATCGATCGACGAGCTCAACCTCACATCGATCGATAGGCGATTAACTGAAATCGACGGCCAGATGAAGCTCTTTGCAGAGAAGCTTCACGAGAATCTGCAGAAGCAAACATCGACCGATAAGCAAGCAGTTGCATCGATCGATACACGGACTTCAGAGATCTGTACCAGAGCCGATTTGGATAAATTAGCTGATGATGTATACACAGCAATAACAAGCGTGGATGATTCACAAGATAGACGTCTAGACCAAACGTATTTCCCGCTTGTTAACGAGGTTGGAAGCATGGAATCTAGCATAGAAGGGATGCAGAAAGAAATCAAAGCCATTCAGAGACAGCTTGCAAGCAGATCTGCGCCCTTAGAATAGATCGTCGAGTAACCAGCGTCGATCGATGGATCAACAACCATCGACCAATATTTCAACCGAGGAATCGATCAATACCAGCTCCATCCAAGACAAGATGATCCAACGCCTTGATTCAATGCAAGCAGAGCTTAGTGACCTTCAGAACATGCCTACAGGAAGATAGGATGGCAGCGGTCAGCGTTGAAAGTCATGAAGAGGATTCAAAGGATCACTGATGAGTTGATTGAGTTAAAGGAGAAACGAACCAGAGAATATGAAGCCACAAGAAGCCTATTTGGCATGGTTGAGAGAAGAAAAATCTGAGAGGATACTTGTTTCTCAACAAGTACCTGGACTTCATCTCAGTGGCTCATCTCATCAAAGTCAAGCTAGATGACTATAATCAAAGCTGAGTGGGAGGCAACCTGTTAGGTAGTTTTCATTTTATTTTTATTTTTAGAATTTATTTTTTCGTATTTGTTTTCTTTGCAGTTACAATTAGGCGATTGCCACTGAAATCGACCGACATGACACTGTCGATATCGATCGACATAAACCAAAAGAAGATCGGCGAAGATGACTCAACATCGATCGATCGCAACACGGTCAGGGTATATCGTTCTAAACTTTTGATATCAGTGTACTTTATTATTACCTATGCCTTCATGGACTGGTTATACAGGGACGTGTATGATTTAAGTCAGGGGATGTTACTGATGATGTTTACCTTTTGATTTCATAAAAATAAAATGTTTTCAAAATGGTTTTATTGAGTCAAGAAGGGATAATGATAATTTAATTTTCACTTTTATCTAACCAATCTTTTAGGCACCATTCTTAGATTTGTTGATCAGAATGTACTATAGATGCTAAAGTTGATCACCTATCAGCTATGACAACACTTTCATTGATTGTCGGAGGAACCAAAGCTGATTTCCAACCTAACGACAATTCTTTGCTTGTCTTGGGGCTTGGTATACATGGGATCGGATGCTTCAAACAAGTCTGGAAGGTAAAAGCCTTGTGTAGATAATTTTATCACCCTCTCTTTCTCATTTTGAAATTAGATTTAATTTTTACTTCTAAAAAAAAAAATGAAAATTAGCTTAAATTTATGTTCTAGGAATAGTTAGATGTTAACTAGGAAGGAATTGAACGAGGACTTGGCGGTTACCCCTCAAGACTTGCTTCGCAATGAATCTAGGATATAGGTCAAAAAGTGAACATGACTTGGTGGCTGCAACCATTAAGTCTTGATTCATGGAAGCCTGTCAATCTTGGTCAATCTTGCAAATAAAAGCAGACTGACTAGGAGAGAAATAGTAGAGAGAGGATCGGAACTAATTTTTTACCGCGAGGTCGGATACTTGTTTGAGCAACCTTGCATCCTGTGATCGATACTACCAAGGTAAAGCCTGCACTTTTATTTTATGTACAGAAATGAAATCAGTAGAGGGTTAGTCAGACATGATTGCTAAGTTGTTGGCTAGATGATCAAGGTATCTTAACTAGGATATTGCATAATGTGCTTACATTATTGTGAGACTCTTAGATGTGGTTTGCAACAAAGTAGAGTTATGATTCTAAGTTTGAATTTGATTTAGTCCTTGTTTTCAAAACCTCTTTCATAAAGACTGCCTGTGTGCTTGAGGACAAGCAAAAGGTTAAGTCTGGGGAGTTGATATACCATGGATTTTACCCGTTTTACCTCACGGTATATGAGTGTTTGTACTACTATTATCTATGTTTTGGAGTCTATTAGGTATGTTTTCAGGTTGAAGCATTTTGAGAAAAGTGATGTTTTAGGTGCCTTTTGGAGCTTAAAGAAGAGTTCACGAGATCAAGACCAGAGGTGGACATCAGAGTTACACATCGATCGATGCACACTCTGCTGTCGATCGACACAGATAGCCGAAGGGCGATACATCGAGACCATAATCGATCGATGTACACCTTGTACTATCGATCGATACTGGTGGCTGAAAGACAAGTTGGACCTGGCGAACTTGAAGCCCAAGATATCACATTTTACAAGAATGCCCTGAGTTTTTAACCTAATGAACTCATATATTTATATGCTAAGTGTTTTGGCATTAAAAACAATCTTTCTTTTCATTCAAGTCTCTTTGATATACAATCTTTTCAGTAATAGAAGTTTTAAGAGTTTCTTACTTACTCATTTTCTTTTCAGTTCTTTATTTACAAAGGTTATAGGATTAAGATCAGAGGAAAGATCGAGATTTGTGATTGGAACTTAAGTGTTCATTCCTCTAATATATCTATGAACTCTATTATTACCTTGTTGTTATGAACTACTTAGCCGTATGCAGTAGATTCACTTGTTAGATTTAGGGTTTAAATAGGATATGAGGATTAGCCCCAACCTATAATTTCTATAGTTGTGATATTTATTGTTAGGATTGTTCATTAATGCTTTTCTAAGCTTACCTAGAACATGAACTTGGATTGCATTGATTTATTACATGCAATACCTGATAACATCTAAACATGCTATGACCCTCTTGAGATATCACAGCTGATCTAAGATCATGGTGAGCAT